>JAVJIF010031933.1:0-221060 GCA_038442645.1 Agave tequilana | reverse complement strand
TCAAAGAATAGCATCTTGATACCAATTGAAAGGAATAAACAAAAAATTTGATACCAATTTTAAGCAAGACACATGAAATCTTGATACCAATTGAAATTAAACATAATAATTTTGAATGTCTAAACAAAAATTTTGATACCAATTGTAAATATTTTTCATTTGAACATAGGATACCAAATTTAAATTTTCAATCATAAAGTATGGGAGTACAAATACCAATTGAAAGACAAAATTAAATTTTCTCCCCCTTTATGAATACAAACTAAAATAATGCGTGGCTTGATACCATTTAAAATAATCAATTGAAACAAAATTGAAGCTCAAGCTTAGCATAAACACAAACATATATATGTATGGAAAATAGATACCAATTGAAATTGATATTCTTGGAATTGAAACATACATACATACAAACATATATGAGTATACAAGAAAGGTCAAAATTGATACCAATGAAAGAATTCAATGATACCAATTGAAATAACAATAAGATCAAGTGTATGTCTCATATAACCTAGCCTCCAATCATGGTTCAAGTTTTAAATGATTTTCATTTTAAAGCATACATGAATATGATCTCCCATCCAACCTCCCATAGAAGGTAGGGTTTTCAAAAATAGATTTGAAAATAAGCTTTGTTTGAAAAACTCTACCAAAATGAAGAATACCGTAACTAGTTAATGGAAAATCTTTTAAACTAGTACGAAATCCTTCAAGTAAGGAATAAAACAAAATTATTTTCATGAAAACATGAAATCCACATGATAATCAACATTCAAGTCAATGAAGCATAAATATTGTTGGCCCAAAGGCCTATCACCCTAGTTTTTGATGATGATCAACTCATGAAGTTATGTTTACTAATGATCTTGTGTTTAATTAGTGACAGATTCATTATCAAGATCTTAGTAGGTGCATAGCTCAACAAAGGACAAAATATCAAGATTGGAGCTAGCACGGTGTGATCCAAGGAGCTTTTGGATCAAGCTTCTTGGACCAAGTCAAGAAGATGAGGAGCCTTCAAGTGAAGACTTCAGAAGATGAAGACTTGTGTCTAGGTATAAGATTTTGTTTTTGTTTTAGTGAAAATGTAAAGGATAGAAGTTTGTGGATTGCTCAAGTATACCATGCACACACACTCTTGATTTAGTTTGTTTTCATAAAAGATTTTAACCAAAACCAAATAGTATTTCAAGTGATTTTTGGTATTTCATTTACATATGTTTAACCCAAAACCATATTTAGAGCTTAATGACAAAAACATAGATATTTCATCTTGATTGTGTAGTGGAAATCATCCATACACACTATGTCTTAAAAGTATATCTTGTTTTTGTATTTAATGAAGATTTGGAAAAACATGTTTTGGAAAAATATTGTTTTGGAAAAACAGTTTTTATCATGGGCCAAATATTTCCAAGTTACAAAAATAGTCCAATCTTTTATAACATGCCTTGATTTTGTGCAAGCATGTTTGTATATCAAAGTATATTGGTAAAACTATTTTTGTAGATTTTTTAGTATTTTATGGGATTTTATTTAAGCCAAAAAGACACACTTTTTTATCCCAGAAAAACTATTTCAGGCTTCGTATAAGTCGACTAGTGACCTTTAATAGTCGACTAATACAGGAGTCGGCCGACCGAGACCGTCGACGACGTGCACAAACGTGCACGCCTTTGTGTACTGGTGGTACGGTCGACCGTGCCGGTCGATCGCTCCAGAGAGCAGTGCTCTCTGGAAAGTTCGGTCGACCGCACCGGTCGACCGGTAGCTCCAACGGTCGGATTTTCGACCGTGGCGGTCGATCGGGCCGGGCGACCGGCAGTTCTGACAGATCCCAACGGCTAGTTTTCTGGCAGCCTATAAATTGGGGGTCTTGTCATTGTTTTGCTACAAGATTTTGGAGTCTCTTAGAGCCAATTTTTCCCAGACTTTTAAAGGGTTTTCTCCACAAAATAGAGAGCAAATATTTCCTATCTAAAGGGAAGTTTTATCAAGAGTGTTTAAAAGAAAGTCTTTGAGTTTTCCTCCACCTTTCACATCCTTGTTTTTCTCACACCACACTTGAGCATCCATTGATTATACATCCTATAGGTGTGTTGTAGTGAGAGTTCTTTAGGTGATCAAAGTGTTGTGATCACCAAAGATCTTTTCTTTGTTCTTTGAGGAGACGGGCAAGTGTGCTCGTCGTTGTTTTGAGTTCGGGGTGCGGACTCGGTTGTTTGAGGTGCGGCCTCGGCGAGCCGGTGGGCTTGCGGTGTGTACGGGACTAGATAGTCCGAGGGCTTGTAGGTGTTGCGGCACCGAGGAGAGATCCATTGGATCTTGCATAGTGGAAATCCTTCGTGTGTCGAAGGCGGAGATGTAGAGCAAGTGTGCTCGAACCTGAAACATACCTTGTGTTTGCGATTGCCATCTCTCTCTCTCTATCTCCTTTATATCTTGCATAGCTTATATTGTCTTTACATTTACATGCTTGATATATTGTGCTCATATTGTTATATTCTTGCGTGGGATTGTTGCTAACACTTATATTCAACCAAGAGAGCCAACGCAGCACCTCAACCCATTCAAGGGGAATCTAGAGGAGTTTGTCCAGAGCCCTTCACGGGGAATTCGGCAACACTCTTGGTTATACGTGGTGTTTAGTGTAAAAGATTTGATTAGGTCATAATTGTTTTTAGCTTCCGCATCATTTGCATCATTTGGCATTAAGTGACCATTAGATTAGCCATCACCTATTCACCCCCCTCTAGGTGATTTACAATTGGTATCAGAGCTTTGTACTCCGATTTGGTCTAACAACCTAGAGTAAAAGATCCTTATTTTTAGGCTAATCACATATTTTTGTACACACACCATGGACTTCATGTCATCACCCATGTTTGACATTGTTAACATCCATATATGGAAGGTGAAGATGTCCTTGTACCTCAAAGCCTTAGGTTTCCATGTATATCTTGCCACTACTAATAATGCATATTGTTTAGATGGTAAGAATTTTGAGGCTAACTCAAAAGCCCTTAATGCTTTAAAGTCTATCCTAGATGATGTTTATTTATCTAGAGTTTCTAACTTTGATTCGGCTTTTGTAGTGTGGAATACCCTCATCTCCCTAAGTGAAAATGATCTATACTATGCGGGGAGCGATTCGGACGTTGGAAGCGACATCTCCAACGTATGCTATATAGTCCAAGGGGATAATCCCCTTGAGGTAAACTCCGAATCCGATGATGAGGACATGTCATATGATGAGCTCACTTCATTTTGCCAAACAATTCTTGAAAATATGACATGCTTAAGAAAGAAAATAAATTTGAAAAAGAATATTGCTTGCATGCATGTAGAACAAGACTCTTTTAAATCTAACATTGCATGTTTAGAAAAATAACAAAAATTTGAAAAAGAATTTTGATGCCATGCTTAATGAAAAAAGATTCATTAGAAAATAAAATGACTGCTTTGAAAAGGAAATAAAAATTTGAAAAATGAGAATGTTTCCTTGCTTACAAAATTGAATGATTTATGTGAAGGAAACACTATTTTGAAAAAGAAAGTTATTTGGTGGAAAAACAAAAAGAAGTTTTTTCAAGAGAATAAATCTTTGAAAGAAAATTTGTGAAAAGAAGAAAATTTTGTTTCACAAAAGAAAAGAAAATGATTCTTTATCTCATCATGCTTTTCATGCACCACTAATGAGATTAAAGATTTGAAAAATAAAATGGATGGTTTGAGTTCAACTTTGAACTCTTATGCATTCAACCACACTAGATTGGAGTCTATGTTTTCAAAGAAACAAACTCCACACATTCATGCACATCATAACCATGCATTTGCTTATGTTGCACAACATGATCACACCTCACATAAGCATACTAAGGTGTACGTATGTACACATTGTGGCCGCAAAGGCCATTTAGCAAAGTTTTGTTATGATAATATAATTCTCTAAATTTTGTTAATTATAAAAGATTTTGGGTTCCTTACAACAAAGCTAACACACCGTGGACCCTACAAGAAATATGGGTACCAAACCCCCACCATTTGCTTGTGATGTAGGTGAGGGCTCTCACAAAACGTGAGAGAATTGGTGCCTTGGTAGTGGATGCAATGGACTTGATGGACAAACATTTGGAGCACCGCTATCAAGGAGGTTTTGGTGGGACAACCACCATGTTAGGAGCTTTGGAGTTGGTAACAATTTCTAAACTCCTACTTTTTATGTTCATACTTGTTCATTCATAATATTCATAGCATGTTCATGTTTTATGATTTGTGTGCTTCATGTGGTATTTACATGCTTAGATGTAGAATGTGTCAAACTTGCTTTTATACATGTACACTTAGTGAGTATCAAATTGATTCATATACATTCACTCTTCATGCTCATTTGTACCCACTATATGCATATGTATAGACTAGTTTTGATGATTCTCATTTATACATGCTTTGCCAATTTTTATGCTTTACTTCATGTATATGTATTTTTAATTCAAATCTAATAAATATACATGTATACCCGTGAGTCTCTTGCCTTCATGCAAATACATTTGATAGACTCTTTTATATTTGGGATATGTATGTGTATTGTTAGGATTGGATTAATCATACATATACCGTGAAGATTAGTGTTTTGATGAAAAATGATTTTTTTCGTGTTTTTGTTAAAAATATGACTTATGATCTTTTTGAGCTTCAATGACTATTTTCATAAAAATACTAGTTACATGATCGTTTAACACTTACACTTTTGTCAAAATCATTTTTTAGCCTTATAGACCATGAGTGCTTAAATTTTTGTGTGTCTAGTTATGTTTATGAAAAACATAAGATTTGATATATTTGAAGGATCTTTAACTAGTTTTCAAAAACATTTATACTAGTTGTTTATTCTTCAAATAATTTTTGAGATTGACACATGATTCTATTTGATGCTTCATGATTTGAATATTAGTTTATATGTTAGTTTTTTGTCAACACTAGGATTTATACTTGTACATATCGTGGGCCACAAATAAATCTATTTATATTTGTGCTTGAATGCTTATTTGAACCATGAAATGTACTTGTATTGCTTGGTTTTGATGATACATACATTTTTAAACTTGTATTCTCTTTTTGGATTTGATTCATGATCATGTGTTTTCATTTCATGTATATGTGTATTTGCCAAACTTTAAGATATACATGTATACCTCTTGAGTCATTTGCCTTTAATGCAAATCTATTTATATGGACTCAATTGTGTTTAAGAGATATGTATGTATACTTATTGTGTTGTCAAAACATACATATATCTTGAAATATAAATTTTGTTTTTAAAAAATGTGTGATGATTTTAAGGTATATTGAGATTTATTGACATTTCTTTTTGCTTTATTCCCTGCTTGAAGGATTTCGTACTAGTTTTAAAATATTTTCATATTAACTAGTGCAATCTCTTCATATGGTAGAGTATATGATAAGCTTACTCGTCAATTGGTATCATTGGATATTTTTAATTGATATCAATATGATTTTTATATACTCGTATTTTGATTGTATGTATGAATGCTTTCAAATTTAAATATATCATTTCTATTGGTATTATCTTTTCATACATATATGTGATCTAGTTGCTAAGCTTAATTCAACTTTCATTGGTAATTCTTAAAGCTTATGCAATATGTTTTCAAATTTGATATCAAATAAAAAATTATATGTTTATTTGATATTTCAAAATGTTTTTATTAAGTAAGTTCAAAATTTTAAAAAAAAAATCAAAATGCTTGATTCGTATTCCTATATGCAAGGAGAGCTTAACATCTCTCTTACAGATGAATTCATGTTGAGTATATTATAAATTGAGGAGCTTGACAACTCTTCTTTATATGATATACGTGTGTAGGGGAGCTTCACATCTCCTCTTATGCATTACATAATATGTGTTATGTGAGTTAGGGCTTGTCATCCCTCCTTCATGTAATGTATATGTGTAGGGAAGCTAACTTAGCGTCTTCCTCTTCATGAATATATATCGCATATAAATCTTTATTGATTGATTTGTATTACCCCTTCTTGATCTCTTTGTTTTTGACAAAAGGGGGAGAAAAATTTTGTTTGATTTGATTTTACTTTGAACCCTTTGTTGATGATTGACACAAACGGGGGAGAAGTATTTGAGTATATATGCATGTTTTCATTGCTTAGGGGGAGTAGTATTTGTCTTCCTTGTTATTTATGCATATATGTTTTGTTTTGCAAATAGGAGAAAAAGATTTATTTTGTTTCATCTCCATCATTTGCATACATATTTATGAGCTTCATTGTCATATATTATTATTTATGTCTATGCATGAGTTAAGGGGAGCTTCCTTGAAGCTTTACTTTAATCCATGCATATATAACCTCATGAGTTTTGTCATCATCAAAAAGGGGGAGATTGTTGGCCCAAAGGCCTATCACCCTAGTTTTGATGATGATCAACTCATGAAGTTATGTTTACTAATGATCTTGTGTTTAATTAGTGACAGATTCATTATCAAGATCTTAGTAGGTGCATAGCTCAACAAAGGACAAAATATCAAGATTTGGAGCTAGCACGGTGTGATCCAAGGAGCTTTTGGATCAAGCTTGGACCAAGTCAAGAAGATGAGGAGCCTTCAAGTGAAGACTTCAAGAAGATGAAGACTTGTGTCTAGGTATAAGATTTTGTTTTTGTTTTAGTTGAAATGTAAAGGATAGATAGTTGGTGGATTGCTCAGTATACCATGCACACACACTCTTGATTTAGTTTGTTTTCATAAAAGATTTTAACCAAAAACCAAAATAGTATTTCAAGAGATTTTTGGTATTTCATTTACATATGTTTAATGATTGGTCGCTAATGTTGCATATTTAATATCATATTTTCATACTTATTTTAGAATAAAAGCCTGTATTGTCCTAATTAATTGCTTAATTTATTTGCAGGCCCATTCTTTAAGAAGATGAAGAGAAATGAGCCCAAAGCCCACCAAAATTCTAAATTAAATCAGAATTAATTCACACTCAGTAAATCAGGGCAAAATCAAGAAGTTGAAAACTGGTTGAGAAGAATCCTCTCAGAATCGATCGGTTGAAGCAAAGATCAAGCAAGTTTGATTCAGATTCTGACTGAATACATTTTAGTATTCGAATCATAACTTTTGCTACAGAATCTCAATTCTGATGATTCAAGATGATCCAGAAAACAGACTGACAGAGCTACAACTCTTCTGTTGATCATTATTTCTAATTCTATCAGTTGTTAAGTGATATTCAGCAATCAACATGCCAACAAACTGCAGATCAGAACTGAATATCCACCTCTACCCTCTCCATTTCTCCTATAAATACCTGCACTCAAAGGCAAAAGGGAGGACCATGCAGAGATAGGACTTAGCCAAGCTTTTCATTTCTAGGTTTAGGTTTTAGCCTTTCTTTTTATGTAATTTTAGTTTTCATTTATGTAATTCAGAGGAGATCGACTTTCATCGAAGAACAAGACTGAAGCTTGAGCTGAAGTGACACCGGTGTAAGACTTATTTCTTTTCTTTGATTGTAATGAAATCGAATCGATGTTCTTTTTGTGTTTGTACTTCTTTTTAGTCTTCTCCTTCTTCTTCTTTTCTATTTTACTTTTCTTTTTCGTACAATCGTCTTCCAAGTGAGTCTAAAAGCATCGAAAGAGCCTTGCCATTGCGAGTGCCACCGATAGCTCATGACGATGGAATAGAGTCTCTCTCTGTATCATTTCATTCTTGAAGTAGTCTTGATGATGTAATGTGGACGAAGACCAATACTCAAATCTTATGGGCTATGCGCTGAATGCCTCCACTTCAAGGTAAAATCGTCGCTGAAGACTCAAGGTAAGCTTTTGACGAAAAGAAGGTAAGCAATTGTTTTTATTTCTTTTCTTTCATTTCTGTAAATTAAAACACAATACCTCTTCTAAATCATCCTTTTCACCTCCTTGTCGCTTTCTTTCGCCGTTTTCTGATTTTTTCCACCCTCTTCATCTTTCATATTCTTCTAACTTTAACTATAACTTTCTTTTTCTTTTTCTTAACTTTAAAAACAGAGAAGAACTTTCGCTTATATTCATAACGATTTCAATAAAACTGTAAAGCTTCCATCGCAAACCCTCCTTGTGGATCACGACCCGCATAGCCACTTACTATAGCGGAAGAATTGAGCACTTGCACATCTCCTTTCTTAAATTCTATAATCTCGTATTTTTTGTGCAGGTTTAGCATCAATCAAATTTTGGCGCCGTTGCCGGGGAGGGTAAAACGGTTTTTATTGAAATCTGAATTTTTTTTGAATCTTTTCTAGAACTAAACGAATTTTCTTCTCTGTTGCAGGTTATAGGGCAAGCAAAGTAGGAAAATAAGTTGCAGTGACATACAAGTGGTATTGGGCCTCTGCTCTAGAAAGCAGAGACCCATTCCCTCTGCATTGCCGTGTTTCCACGGTAAAAGCCGCGGATCCGCGACAATAAAGAGTTGACTACTAACAGGTTTTTGCAGGGCTTCTAGCTTTGCAAATTCTAGTTTGCTGCAATTATTTATTTCTTATATGCCATCACAAAAACCTGCTAATAATCAACAGTAAAAAGTTTGTTGCAAAAGTTAAAAATTGACTAGACGTTTGCATTTTAGGCACGCGTATTTTCAATTCATTTACTTTTACTGTTGAAGAGTGCTGGAGCAAGGTATGTATGCATGGCATATAGTTTAGGAAACATTCTTGGGTGATTTTGCTTTTGAATGCTACTTTCCTATATCTTGCACACTTACACGAATCAATTCTAAGGGCACTAACCCATAACAAGATAAGGTGGGGATTTAATCACCCTTCCTTAGCCCAAAAATCAGATTCCAAGCACTCACTAACCCAAGCCTAACTAAAATTGAGTAGACGTTGGCCCTAGGGACATCTCGGACTCAATTAGGAGATTATCCTAAGGGAGAAAATGTTAGAATCTAACTCCTGCAAAATCAGTGTCTAGGAAAGGGATTGAGGGCCGAAAGCCCGAAGGTTGGTGGTTATTTAATTAAGGAACGTCTTTGACGGAAAACCTCCCACCAACCTTGCCCTGACCTGGCTGATTAGCTTGTGGTTAAAGTCTACATTAGACCTCCCGTGGACAGTCTAACCAGTTAGGAGTCGTCTAGGTCCTAAGTCTACCCTAACCTAGGCTAAAAAAATTTTCTTTTTGTTTGTTTATTTGTTTGTTTTTCTTTGTTTGTATTCTATTGTGTGATATGGACTATAATAATAATTTTTCAACTATAATAATAATCCATATTACACATCAAACTCTTTTTCGGATATTACCAACCCGCATATCATGACTTTAACAAACCTAGTGTGCCAGATTGGTCTTATCCGAATCAATATGACCCATACCCCCCATCTAATAACTATAATTTCCATAATGATTTCAACTCTTCACCGAGTCAGTGGGATTCACCTCCCCCGAGCATAATTATCAACCAACTTGTCCTCCTTCTCCACCTAGTCCACAATATTTTCAAGAGTCATACTCAGTTCCACCAGTCCAAAATAGAAAACCATCAATTTTGGAACGGAGTATGCGTGAGTCCAAACAACAATCACAAAATCTGATGGACTCACAATTTCATTATCACTTCCAAAATAACTCTTCATCTTTTCAACAAGACAATGAACCCATCAATTATGAAAAGATGCTAGAAGCCATGACTCATGCTCAAAATGCTAGAAATCGTAACATAGATATGATGTCGAATCTCTACGTTCCCATCCCTGATGTCACTTACCATTCTGTTAGAGCAGAAGAGTCATGTAATTTTGGAAATCAAGATTCCATTTCAGCACAACCATGTGAACTTACCCAAACTCCAAATGATATTGATAGTTTGGCTAGTTTTTCTTTTCCTGAAATAGAACTTGAAAATGATTATTATCCTGAATCCCAACTTAGTGATTCAATTCTATTTCCTGATTCGATTATGACTCCGGTATCTTCACCTGACTTTAATCTTTTCCCGAGTCAACATTGGATCCTGT
Source organism: Agave tequilana (assembly GCA_038442645.1). Taxonomy (NCBI): domain Eukaryota; kingdom Viridiplantae; phylum Streptophyta; class Magnoliopsida; order Asparagales; family Asparagaceae; genus Agave; species Agave tequilana. The sequence continues at coordinate 211,004 of JAVJIF010031933.1, read as the reverse complement.
ACCAATTCATAAAGAAATTGAATCACCCATCTTTGAGGATCATGTTGAACTTGACCAACTTTACAATTTTGAAAATCCCATGGATAAGTTGGCAAGTTCTCCAATTTTTGATATTGAACTCATGAGATATGTGACCTAGATTCTCACATATGTGATCCAGTTCAACTTTTTGAATCAATATTGACTCCTGTTTTATTACCAAACTTGAATAATATTCTAGAGTCAGTTTTGATTCCCCCACCTATCATTCCTGAACTGGAATCACCCATATTAGGTCACATCCCATTGTTGGAAAATACATGTGGACTGGAGTTTCAATTTCTTGACTTGGACCCAATTTCTGAACCTATTTCGACTCCTGAACCTTTACTTGACTTAAGTCACCTTCCTAAGTCGGTATTAGTTCCTGTCCTTCCTGAGTCCAAGTCAACTGTTCTATCATTTCATACTCCATTCTGGGACGAGGTGGTTGACAAATTTGACTCCGAAATCAATTATGGAATTTGGAAATTAGATGGGGTTAAATTTTTAATAAAATTCTTATGGATTTATCTTTTTAGTGGGTCATATTAAAGATAGTGCTGGTGGGTTCCTTCGAGACCCAAGAAAAGTTGATTGGGCCATGTTTCGTGGACCAATCAGACCACCACCGGAACCACCACCTTAAGGTAACCTTTCCTTCCCTGCCGTCTTTTTCATGCATCTATGCATTAATTCATACATTGAGGACAATGCATGAGATAGGTGTGGGGGAGGGTCTAACATAACTTTTCTTTTTCTTTAAAAAAATAAAATAAAAAAAAAATTGACATTTTTCTTTACTTTTAAAAAACTTTTTGAAAAATAGAAACAATATTTTAACTTATTTTTGTAAGAATTAAGTTAATTTTAAGGAATAGGAAATCCAAATTAGGATTTCTTATACTTGGTCAAAATAAGATTATTTGTTTGATTTTTAGGGTTAGGAAGATAATTTGTCAAAGTAATTTAGTCTTGATCTTTACCTTGATGAAATATGCATACTTCATACACTTACACACTTAGGGTTCATAAACAAGATTCTTATGCCTTATAAAAAATATATATATAAAAAATAAATAAGTCTAATTATTGATTAGCTAGGTGCTTTGGCCTAAGCAAGCCTTAGTATTTATGCGAAAGATAATTAGATAAGTTTGAAAAAAAATGAATAAGTCTAATTATTGATTAGCTAGGTGCTTTGGCCTAAGCAAGCCTTAGTATTTATGCGAAAGATGGTTAGATCCTCTGATTAAGCTGGGTATCTGTGCCTAATAAAGCATGAGTATTCACGCCTAAAAGAGGTTCATATAATAAAATCCTTAATTTTGTGGCCTTGTCTGCTCGAGTCCTTAAGTCCTAGGGGTGTCTTCTCACCTGGTGCCCTAAGACCGTTTGGTTTGGGAGTCATCGATTAGAGGCTCGTTACATGGGCAGATTAGAAAGCCTATAGAACTAAGGAATAATACCACAAAAAAAAGTATATATATAAATAAATAAGGCATAAGAGTTAGAGTTAATGAACCCTTAGTCAAAATTTTCACAGTCACAAGGTGCATATGACTTAGGGTAAAGTAATAGACTAGATGAGAAGTACAATTTGACTCCTTACTTTGATTGATAACAAATTTTTGAATAGAGACTAAGTTTAGGAATGAAAGATTCGGTTTTCCTATAACTTATAGATTGCTTAGATCTTACAATCATATTTCAAATATTTTTCTCTTTCAAAATGCTTTTCGAAAATACTAACTCTTTATTTCCCTTTCTTTATGGATTTGTGGGTGCAATCAGCTGAAAACCCTCACGAGACAAAACTCGTCCTCTAGGGGGAACCTAGATGTTTAACGGCTTGTTGCACATGCTCAGTGCAATCGCGCGACCTGCGAAAGTGGTCTAATAATCCTTAGTATAGTTTAGTTGTTTTGCTCGAGGACGAGCAAAGATAGGTATGGGGGTGTGATTGGTCGCTAATGTTGCATATTTAATATCATATTTTCATACTTATTTTAGAATAAAAGCCTGTATTGTCCTAATTAATTGCTTAATTTATTTGCAGGCCCATTCTTTAAGAAGATGAAGAGAAATGAGCCCAAGCCCACCAAAATTCTGAATTAATCAGAATTAATTCACACTCAGTAAATCAGGGCAAAATCAAGAAGTTGAAAACTGGTTGAGAAGAATCCTCTCAGAATCGATCGGTTGAAGCAAAGATCAAGCAAGTTTGATTCAGATTCTGACTGGATACATTTTAGTATTCGAATCATAACTTTTGCTACAGAATCTCAATTCTGATGATTCAAGATGATCCAGAAAACAGACTGACAGAGCTACAACTCTTCTGTTGATCATTATTTCTAATTCTGTCAGTTGTTAAGTGATATTCAGCAATCAACACGCCAACAAACTGCAGATCAGAACTGAATATCCACCTCTACCCTCTCCATTTCTCCTATAAATACCTGCACTCAAAGGCAAAGGGAGGACCATGCAGAGATAGGACTTAGCCAAGCTTTTCATTTCTAGGTTTAGGTTTTTAGCCTTTCTTTTTATGTAATTTAGTTTTCATTTATGTAATTCAGAGGAGATCGACTTTCATCGAAGAACAAGACTGAAGCTTGAGCTGAAGTGACACCGGTGTAAGACTTATTTCTTTTCTTTGATTGTAATGAAATCGAATCGATGTTCTTTTTGTGTTTGTACTTCTTTTTAGTCTTCTCCTTCTTCTTCTTTTCTATTTTACTTTTCTTTTTCGTACAATCGTCTTCCAAGTGAGTCTAAAAGCATCGAAAGAGCCTTGCCATTGCGAGTGCCACCGATAGCTCATGACGATGGAATAGAGTCTCTCTCTGTATCATTTCATTCTTGAAGTAGTCTTGATGATGTAATGTGGACGAAGACCAATACTCAAATCTTATGGGCTATGCGCTGAATGCCTCCACTTCAAGGTAAAATCGTCGCTGAAGACTCAAGGTAAGCTTTTGACGAAAAGAAGGTAAGCAATTGTTTTTATTTCTTTTCTTTCATTTCTGTAAATTAAAACACAATACCTCTTCTAAATCATCCTTTTCACCTCCTTGTCGCTTTCTTTCGCCGTTTTCTGATTTTTCCACCCTCTTCATCTTTCATATTCTTCTAACTTTAACTATAACTTTCTTTTTTTTCTTCTTAACTTTAAAAACAGAGAGAACTTTCGCTTATATTCATAACGATTTCAATAAAAACTGTAAAGCTTCCATCGCAAACCCTCCTTGTGGATCACGACCCGCATAGCCACTTACTATAGCGGAAGAATTGAGCACTTGCACATCTCTTTCTTAAATTCTATAATCTCGTATTTTTTGTGCAGGTTTAGCATCAATCAAATTTTGGCGCCGTTGCCGGGAGGGTAAAACGGTTTTTATTGAAATCTGAATTTTTTTTGAATCTTTTCTAGAACTAAACGAATTTTCTTCTCTGTTGCAGGTTATAGGGCAAGCAAAGTAGGAAAATAAGTTGCAGTGACATACAAGTGGTATTGGGCCTCTGCTCTAGAAAGCAGAGACCCATTGCCCTCTGCATTGCCGTGTTTCCACGGTAAAAGCCGCGGATCCGCGACAATAAAGAGTTGACTACTAACAGGTTTTTGCAGGGCTTCTAGCTTTGCAAATTCTAGTTTGCTGCAATTATTTATTTCTTATATGCCATCACAAAAACCTGCTAATAATCAACAGTAAAAAGTTTGTTGCAAAAGTTAAAAATTGACTAGACGTTTGCATTTTAGGCACGCGTATTTTCAATTCATTTACTTTTACTGTTGAAGAGTGCTGGAGCAAGGTATGTATGCATAGCATATAGTTTAGGAAACATTCTTGGGTGATTTTGCTTTTGAATGCTACTTTCCTATATCTTGCACACTTACACGAATCAATTCTAAGGGCACTAACCCATAACAAGATAAGGTGGGGATTTAATCACCCTTCCTTAGCCCAAAAATCAGATTCCAAGCACTCACTAACCCAAGCCTAACTAAAATTGAGTAGACGTTGGCCCTAGGGACATCTCGGACTCAATTAGGAGATTATCCTAAGGGAGAAAATGTTAGAATCTAACTCCTCCTGCAAATCAGTGTCTAGGAAAGGGATTGAGGGCCGAAAGCCCGAAGGTTGGTGGTTATTTAATTAAGGAACGTCTTTGACGGAAAACCTCCCACCAACCTTGCCCTGACCTGGCTGATTAGCTTGTGGTTAAAGTCTACATTAGACCTCCCGTGGACAGTCTAACCAGTTAGGAGTCGTCTAGGTCCTAAGTCTACCCTAACCTAGGCTAAAAAATTTTTCTTTTTGTTTGTTTATTTGTTTGTTTTTCTTTGTTTGTATTCTATTGTGTGATATGGACTATAATAATAATTTTTCAACTATAATAATAATCCATATTACACATCAAACTCTTTTTCGGATATTACCAACCCGGCATATCATGACTTTAACAAACCTAGTGTGCCAGATTGGTCTTATCCGAATCAATATGACCCATACCCCCATCTAATAACTATAATTTCCATAATGATTTCAACTCTTCACCGAGTCAGTGGGGATTCACCTCCCCGAGCATAATTATCAACCAACTTGTCCTCCTTCTCCACCTAGTCCACAATATTTTCAAGAGTCATACTCAGTTCCACCAGTCCAAAATAGAAAACCATCAATTTTGGAACGGAGTATGCGTGAGTCCAAACAACAATCACAAAATCTGATGGACTCACAATTTCATTATCACTTCCAAAATAACTCTTCATCTTTTCAACAAGACAATGAACCCATCAATTATGAAAAGATGCTAGAAGCCATGACTCATGCTCAAAATGCTAGAAATCGTAACATAGATATGATGGTCGAATCTCTACGTTCCCATCGTCCTGATGTCACTTACCATTCTGTTAGAGCAGAAGAGTCATGTAATTTTGGAAATCAAGATTCCATTTCAGCACAACCATGTGAACTTACCCAAACTCCAAATGATATTGATAGTTTGGCTAGTTTTCCTTTCCTGAAATAGAACTTGAAAATGATTATTATCCTGAATCCCAACTTAGTGATTCAATTCTATTTCCTGATTCGATTATGACTCCGGTATCTTCACCTGACTTTAATCTTTTCCCGGAGTCAACATTGGATCCTGTACCAATTCATAAAGAAATTGAATCACCCATCTTTGAGGATCATGTTGAACTTGACCAACTTTACAATTTTGAAAATCCCATGGATAAGTTGGCAAGTTCTCCAATTTTTGATATTGAACTCAATGAGATATGTGACCTAGATTCTCACATATGTGATCCAGTTCAACTTTTTGAATCAATATTGACTCCTGTTTTATTACCAAACTTGAATATATTCTAGAGTCAGTTTTGATTCCCCCACCTATCATTCCTGAACTGGAATCACCCATATTAGGTCACATCCCATTGTTGGAAAATACATGTGGACTGGAGTTTCAATTTCTTGACTTGGACCCAATTTCTGAACCTATTTCGACTCCTGAACCTTTACTTGACTTAAGTCACCTTCCTAAGTCGGTATTAGTTCCTGTCCTTCCTGAGTCCAAGTCAACTGTTCTATCATTTCATACTCCATTCTGGGACGAGGTGGTTGACAAATTTGACTCCGAAATCAATTATGGAATTTGGAAATTAGATGGGGTTAAATTTTTTATAAAAATTCTTAATGGATTTATCTTTTTAGTGGGTCATATTAAAGATAGTGCTGGTGGGTTCCTTCGAGACCCAAGAAAGTTGATTGGGCCATGTTTCGTGGACCAATCAGACCACCACCGGAACCACCACCTTAAGGTAACCTTTTCCTTCCCTGCCGTCTTTTTCATGCATCTATGCATTAATTCATACATTGAGGACAATGCATGAGATAGGTGTGGGGGAGGGTCTAACATAACTTTTCTTTTTCTTTAAAAAAATAAAATAAAAAAAATTGACATTTTTCTTTACTTTTAAAAAACTTTTTGAAAAATAGAAACAATATTTTTAACTTATTTTTGTAAGAAATTAAGTTAATTTTAAGGAATAGGAAAATCCAAATTAGGATTTCTTATACTTGGTCAAAATAAGATTATTTGTTTGATTTTTAGGGTTAGGAAGATAATTTGTCAAAGTAATTTAGTCTTGATCTTTACCTTGATGAAATATGCATACTTCATACACTTACACACTTAGGGTTCATAAACAAAGATTCTTATGCCTTATAAAAAATATATATATATAAAATAAATAAGTCTAATTATTGATTAGCTAGGTGCTTTGGCCTAAGCAAGCCTTAGTATTTATGCGAAAGATAATTAGATAAGTTTGAAAAAAAATGAATAAGTCTAATTATTGATTAGCTAGGTGCTTTGGCCTAAGCAAGCCTTAGTATTTATGCGAAAGATGGTTAGATCCTCTGATTAAGCTGGGTATCTGTGCCTAATAAAGCATGAGTATTCACGCCTAAAGAGGTTCATATAATAAAATCCTTAATTTTGTGGCCTTGTCTGCTCGAGTCCTTAAGTCCTAGGGGTGTCTTCTCACCTGGTGCCCTAAGACCGTTTGGTTTGGGAGTCATCGATTAGAGGCTCGTTACATGGGCAGATTAGAAAGCCTAATAGAACTAAGGAATAATACCACAAAAAAAAGTATATATATAAATAAATAAGGCATAAGAGTTAGAGTTAATGAACCCTTAGTCAAAATTTTCACAGTCACAAGGTGCATATGACTTAGGGTAAAGTAATAGACTAGATGAGAAGTACAATTTGACTCCTTACTTTGATTGATAACAAATTTTTGAATAGAGACTAAGTTTAGGAATGAAAGATTCGGTTTTCCTATAACTTATAGATTGCTTAGATCTTACAATCATATTTCAAATATTTTTCTCTTTCAAAATGCTTTTCGAAAATACTAACTCTTTATTTCCCTTTCTTTATGGATTTTGTGGTGCAATCAGCTGAAAACCCTCACGAGACAAAACTCGTCCTCTAGGGGAACCTAGAGGTTTAACGGCTTGTTGCACATGCTCAGTGCAATCGCGCGACCTGCGAAAGTGGTCTAATAATCCTTAGTATAGTTTAGTTGTTTTGCTCGAGGACGAGCAAAAGATTGGTATGGGGGTGTGATTGGTCGCTAATGTTGCATATTTAATATCATATTTTCATACTTATTTTAGAATAAAAGCCTGTATTGTCCTAATTAATTGCTTAATTTATTTGCAGGCCCATTCTTTAAGAAGATGAAGAGAAATGAGCCCAAAGCCCACAAAATTCTGAATTAAATCAGAATTAATTCACACTCACTCAGTAAATCAGGGCAAAATCAAGAAGTTGAAAACTGGTTGAGAAGAATCCTCTCAGAATCGATCGGTTGAAGCAAAGATCAAGCAAGTTTGATTCAGATTCTGACTGGATACATTTTAGTATTCGAATCATAACTTTTGCTACAGAATCTCAATTCTGATGATTCAAGATGATCCAGAAAACAGACTGACAGAGCTACAACTCTTCTGTTGATCATTATTTCTAATTCTATCAGTTGTTAAGTGATATTCAGCAATCAACACGCCAACAAACTGCAGATCAGAACTGAATATCCACCTCTACCCTCTCCATTTCTCCTATAAATACCTGCACTCAAAGGCAAAAGGAGGACCATGCAGAGATAGGACTTAGCCAAGCTTTTCATTTCTAGGTTTAGGTTTTTAGCCTTTCTTTTTATGTAATTTTAGTTTTCATTTATGTAATTCAGAGGAGATCGACTTTCATCGAAGAACAAGACTGAAGCTTGAGCTGAAGTGACACCGGTGTAAGACTTATTTCTTTTCTTTGATTGTAATGAAATCGAATCGATGTTCTTTTTGTGTTTGTACTTCTTTTTAGTCTTCTCCTTCTTCTTCTTTTCTATTTTACTTTTCTTTTTCGTACAATCGTCTTCCAAGTGAGTCTAAAAGCATCGAAAGAGCCTTGCCATTGCGAGTGCCACCGATAGCTCATGACGATGGAATAGAGTCTCTCTCTGTATCATTTCATTCTTGAAGTAGTCTTGATGATGTAATGTGGACGAAGACCAATACTCAAATCTTATGGGCTATGCGCTGAATGCCTCCACTTCAAGGTAAAATCGTCGCTGAAGACTCAAGGTAAGCTTTTGACGAAAAGAAGGTAAGCAATTGTTTTTATTTCTTTTCTTTCATTTCTGTAAATTAAAACACAATACCTCTTCTAAATCATCCTTTTCACCTCCTTGTCGCTTTCTTTCGCCGTTTTCTGATTTTTCCACCCTCTTCATCTTTCATATTCTTCTAACTTTAACTATAACTTTCTTTTTCTTTTTCTTAACTTTAAAAACAGAGAAGAACTTTCGCTTATATTCATAACGATTTCAATAAAAACTGTAAAGCTTCCATCGCAAACCCTCCTTGTGGATCACGACCCGCATAGCCACTTACTATAGCGGAAGAATTGAGCACTTGCACATCTCCTTTCTTAAATTCTATAATCTCGTATTTTTGTGCAGGTTTAGCATCAATCATTTAACCCAAAACCATATTTAGAGCTTAATGACAAAAACATAGATATTTCATCTTGATTGTGTAGTGGATCATATCCATACACACTATGTCTTAAAAGTATATCTTGTTTTTGTATTTGATGAAGATTTGGAAAAACATGTTTTGGAAAAATATTGTTTTGGAAAACAGTTTTTATCATGGGCCAAATATTTCCAAGTTACAAAAATAGTCCAATCTTTTATAACATGCCTTGATTTTGTGCAAGCATGTTTGTATATCAAAGTATATTGGTAAAACTATTTTTGTAGATTTTTTAGTATTTTATTGGATTTTATTTAAGCCAAAAAGACAAACTTTTTTATCCCAGAAAAACTGTTTCAGGCTTCGTATAAGTCGACTAGTGACCTTTAATAGTCGACTAATACAGGAGTCGGCCGACCGGACCGGTCGACCGACGTGCACAAACGTGCACGCCTTTGAGTACTGGTGGACGGTCGACCGTGCCGGTCGACCGCTCCAGAGAGCAGTGCTCTCTGGAAAGTTCGGTCGACCGCACCGGTCGACCGGTAGCTCCAACGGTCGGATTTTCGACCGTTGGCGGTCGACCGGGCCGGTCGACCGGCAGTTCTGACAGATCCCAACGGCTAGTTTTCTGGCAGCCTATAAATTGGGGGTCTTGTCATTGTTTTGCTACAAGATTTTGGAGTCTCTTAGAGCCAGTTTTTCCCAGACTTTTAAAAGGGTTTTCTCCACAAAATAGAGAGCAAATATTTCCTATCTAAAGGGAAGTTTTATCAAGAGTGTTTAAAAGAAAGTCTTTGAGTTTTCCTCCACCTTTCACATCCTTGTTTTTCTCACACCACACTTGAGCATCCATGATTATACATCCTATAGGTGTGTTGTAGTGAGAGTTCTTTAGGTGATCAAAGTGTTGTGATCACCAATGATCTTTTCTTTGTTCTTTGAGGAGACGGGCAAGTGTGCTCGTCGTTGTTTTGAGTTCAGGTGCGGACTCGGTTGTTTGAGGTGCGGCCTCGGCGAGCCGGTGGGCTTGCGGTGTGTACGGGACTAGAGAGTCCGAGGGCTTGTAGGTGTTGCGGCACCGAGGAGAGATCCATTGGGATCTTGCATAGTGGAAATCCTTCGTGTGTCGAAGGCGGGGATGTAGAGCAAGTGTGCTCGAACCTCGAAACATACCCTTGTGTTTGCGATTGCCATCTCTCTCTATCTATCTCCTTTATATCTTGCATATCTTATATTGTCTTTACATTTACATGCTTGATATATTGTGCTCATATTGTTATATTCTTGCGTGGGATTGTTGCTAACACTTGTATTCAACCAAGAGAGCCAACGCGGCACCTCAACCCATTCAAGGGGAATCTAGAGGAGTTTGTCCAGAGCCCTTCACGGGAATTCGGCAACACTCTTGGTTATACGTGGTGTTTAGTGTAAAAGATTTGATTAGGTCATAATTGTTTTTAGCTTCCGCATCATTTGCATCATTTGGCATTAAGTGACCATTAGATTAGCCATCACCTATTCACCCCCCTCTAGGTGATTTACAAATATGACTCATGAAAATAAACACATGAGTAATCAATAAAAGTGAGTGTACAAATACAATGTGAAGATCATAATCATGAAAATTGGTAATTAAGCTCAATATTCCTTAAAACAAGAAAACATGAAAATCATCAAAATATTTAATCTTCAAGGTATATGTATGTCTTATACAAATTAAAGTATACATACATATCCAAACATAACGAGTCCACTAAGATATATGCATGAAGGCACGTGGCTCAAAAAGGATGTATATGTATAATAATAGTTTGGATAAAATGGACATATACATGAAGTTAAACAAAAACACATGAAAACATGAAAACTAAATTTTCATTAAAACAAATTTCATTTCAATGTATATGTATGAATTGTCAACACAATAAGTATACATACATATCCCTAAACACAATTGAGTCCATATATATAGATTTGCATGAAAGGCAAATGACTCAAGGGGTATACATGTATATCTTAAAGTTGGGCAAAATAGACATATACATGAAATGGAAACACATGATCATAAAACAAATCCAAAAGTAGGAATACAAGTTTAAAATATATGAATCATCAAAACTAGACTATACTAGCACATCTAATGGGTTCAAATAAGCATTCAAGCTCAAACATATATAGATTTATTTGTGGCCCACTATATGCACAAGTATAAATCCTAATCTTAATGAAAACTAACATTTAAACATATATTCAAAGCATGAAGCATAAAACAAAGATATAAATCTGAAGGTTCACCTAGAGGGGGGGTGAATAGGTGAAGGCTAATCTAATGGTCACTTAATGCCAAATGATGCAAATAATGCGGAAGCTAAAAACAATTATGACCTAATTAAACTTTTACACTAAACATTATGTATAACACAAGAGTGTTGCCGAATTCCCCGTGAAGGGCTCTGGACAAACTCCTCTAGATTCCCCTTGAATGGGTTGAGGTGCCGCGTTGGCTCTCTTGGTTAAATACAAGTGTTAGTCAACAAACCCAAGAAAGTATACAATATGAGCACAATGAATATCAAGAATGTAAATGAAAGCACAATAAATAGTATGCAAGATATAAAAGAGACAAAGAGAGAGAGAGAGTGAGCAATCACAAACACAAGGGTATGTTTCGAGGTTCGAGCACACTTGCTCTACATCCCCGCCTTCAACACACGAAGGATTTTCACTATGCAAGATCCCACTGGATCTCTCCTCGGTGCCGCAACACCTACAAGCCCTCGGACTCTCTAGTCCCGTACACACCGCAAGCCCACTAGCTCGCCAAGGCCGCACCTCAAACAAGAGTTCGCACCCGAACCCAAAACACCTACGAGCACACTTGCCCGTCTCCTCAAAGAACAAAGAAAAGATCTTTGGTGATCTACAACACTTTGATCACCAATTACAAACTCCCACAACACAATCCTATGGATAGATTAGGCAATGGATAGCTCAAGTGATTGTGAGAAAAACAAGGAAGAGAATGGTGGTGAAAAACTCAAAGACTTTCTTTTAAACACTCCTGATAAAACTTTCCTTTTGATAGGAAATATTAGCTCACTATTTTGTGGAGAAAAACTTCTGAAAAGAGTGGGAAAAACTGGCTCTAAAACTATCTCCAAATCTTGTACCAAAATAATGACAAAACCCCAATTTATAGGCTGCCTGAAAACTAGCCGTTGGGGTCTGTCAGAGCTGCCGGTCGACCGGTGCGGTCGACCGCCAACTGATTGCTAAAATAAAGAAACAACCAATGAGTTTAAGAATGTACTGTGTAGCTTGTGGCTAACGGGTCGTGTCCACAAGGAGGAATGCGATGGAAGCTTTTCGATGAGTTGCTTTAAAATAAGGAATTTGTGTTCGTTTTTTAGGAAAAAGAGAATGGAAAGAAAGAGATGAAAAAGAGAAATTTCAACTTTCAGAAAAGGATTTGGAGAAGGTGATTTGTAAAAAGCTTTAAGAGTTGTGATATTGTTTTATAATATGAAATCAAATCTGGGCTTACTATCTTCCTACTCAATTGTTCATTCTTCTCTTAAAGTATTAAGTCCCTCAAGTTATCATTTGCAAAACTTAAAGTTGCTTTTTTTTGAGAAAGCTTTAAGTAAAGCACATAAGATGCAGAAGGGTTGAGTCCTTTTTCTTCAAGAAAGAGTTGGAATCGGATATTAAAACATAAAGCGCGAAGAAGTAAGAATGAATTAAAAACGATTCACAAGAAGTTCAAGAGAGAATGGTGAATTCAACTATCCATACCCATCCTCATGTGCCTTCAAGAACACTTTCAAAAGAAAGGCTTTTAAGGGAGGCATGCATATGAGTCATCGGGACTTTTTCTTTTAAAAACAGAAGAGAAGAAAACAAAAAAGAGTCGATAGCTAGCCCAGAAAACCTTTTAGTTATCCATGGAAAACGAAGAAAACAACGACATAATATAAAGCATACCGTACTGCAAGTGAAAGAGAAATCGGCCCGACTTTTGTATTGCTGTCACTTCAACCGTCAAGTACAAGCTCTCAGTCCTCTCTCTCACAAGTTTATGAAACTGGACTACAACTTAAAAAGCAAGATTACAACTTTCTTTCTAGCTAACAATGAACCTAGATCCTAAGAAAATAAGTGCAAAATTTAATCCTAGTCTTCGCCCTTTTCTCTTTGTTGAAACCAGTATTTATAGGCAAAAACCTAAAAGAGAAGATCCCAGGAAGATTGGGGGAATCTCTTGGTCTGATGTATTTCCCGTATCTTCTTCTGATTTTCTTGTTTTTGCTTCAAAAGTTGACAAAACAGCCTTTGATTGTGCTTGATTCAGGGAGGATTCTTCTCAATCTTCCTTATATGCCAAGATTTTGCCCTGATTTCTTCATCTTGATTCAGGGAGGATTCTTCTCAATCTTCCTTATATGCTAAGATTTTTCCCTGATTTCTTCAGCTTGATTCAGGGAGGATTCTTCTCAATCTTCCTTATATGCTAAGATTTTTACCTGATTTCTTCATTTCAAATTATTCTGAATTAATCAGAATTGGGTGGGCTTTTGGCTTTGTTTTTCTCTTTTCTTTCATTTAGCACTTGGGCCTACATTTAACAAAGAAAAAGAAGACTATTAATAGGATTTATTAGCTAAAAAGTATGGTAAGGTGACAATGTAAATGCAATATATGTGACTAATCACACCCCCACACTTATCTTTTGCTCGCCCTCGAGCAAAACAACTAAACTATGCTAAGGATTATTAGACCACTTTCGCAGGTCACTTGATTGCACTAAGCATGTGCAACAAGCCGTTAAACCTCTAGGTTTCCCCTAGAGGACGAGTTTTGTCTCGTGAGGGTTTTCAGCGGATTACACCCACAAAATCCGAAATGAAAGAGAAAAAAGTTAGTATTTTCGAAAAGCATTTTTTTTATAAAGGAGAAAATATTTGAAGTATATTTGTGAGAGCTTAAGTAATCTATAAGTTATAGGAATATCAAATCTTTCATTTCTAAACTTAGTCTCTATTCAAAAACATGTCATCAATTAAAGTGAGGAGTCAAATTGTACTTCTCATCTAGTCTATTAATTTACCCTGAGTCGTATGCACATCGTGATTGTGAAGTTTACTAAGGGTTCTTCAACATTAACTCCTATGCCTTATATTTATTTATTTTTGGTGAGATTTATTCCTCAATTTCATTAGGCTTTCTAATCTACCCATGTAACAAGCATTCAGTCGGTGACACCCAAACCGGACAGTTTTAGGGCACCAGGTGAGAAAACACCCTTGAGGACTTAAACACTCGAGCAGATAAGGCCACGAAACCAAAGTTTTTATTTATACGATGTTCCCCTTTTAGGCGTGAATACCTATGCTTCATGAGGCATAAATACCCAGCTTAATCAGAAGATTTTTTTTTTTAAACTTATCTAATTATCTTTTGCATAAATACTAAGGCTTGCTTAGGCCAAAGCACCTAGCTAATCAATAATTAGACTCGTTTTTTTTTTTATATATATAAGGCATAAGAGTCTATGTTTTTAAACCCTAAGTGTGTAAGTGTATTTTGAGTGCATATGTCATCAAGGTAAATATCAAGACTAAATTACTTTCCCAAATTTTCTTCCTGACCCTAAAAATCAAACAAGTTATCTTATTTTGACCAAGTGTAAGAAATCCTAATTATGATTCTCCTATTCCTTAAAATTGACTTAAATTCTTACAAAATATATCAAAATATTGTCTACCCTTTTCCAATTTTTTTTTTTTTGAAAGTCATGTTAGAACCCTCCCCCACACTTATCTCATGCATTGTCCCCAATGTATGAAAGAAATATATAAGTGCATGAAATAAAATGGAAAAGAGGAAAGTTACCGATACATTGGGTCAAAAAGACCCATTATCGTTTCATCTACTGGCACTGATTCCAAGAAAGGTTTAAGGCGTTGACCATTTACCTTAAAGTCATTTCCATTCTTGGGGTCACTGATCTCAATTGCACCGTGTGGAAACACGGTTTTTACAACGAATGGCCCAGTCCATCTCGATTTCAATTTTCCTGGAAAAAGATGAACCCTAGAATTATAGTGTAAGACTTTCTGTCCGGGGACAAAGGTCTTTCTTACGATGTTCTTGTCATGGAAAATCTTGACTCTCTCTTTAGTGATCCTAGCATTTTCATAGGCTTCATTTCTCAACTCCTCTAATTCAGAAATTTGTAATTTTTGAAGGTCACCTGCCTTAGTCAAATCGAAATTCAACTGCTTGATTGCCCATAAGGCTCGGTGCTCTAACTCAACGGGCAAGTGACAAGGTTTGCCATAGACTAGCCTATAGGGAGACATTCCTAGGATCGTTTTGAAGGCGGTCCTGTAGCCCATAGAGCATCTACAAGTTTGATGGACCAATCTTTCCGGTTTTAGTTCACAGTCTTCTCTAATATAAGCTTGACTTGTCTATTTGAAACCTCAACTTGCCCCTTGGTTTGAGGATGATAAGGTGTGGACAACTTGTGAGTTATGGCATACTTTCGCATAAGGGCTTCAAAAGATCTATTGTAAAAGTGAGTGTCATTATCACTGATGATAGCACGAGGGGTTCCGAAGCGGGAAAAAATGTTCTCTTTCAAAACTTTATGACAACTTTGTTATCATTAGTTTTACAAGGAATGGCTTCTACCCACTTGGACACGTAGTCCACAGCAACCAATATGTATTGGTTCCCAAATGAATTAGGAAATGGACCCATAAAGTCGATGCCCCAAACATCAAAGAGTTCTATTTCTAGGATTGGGTTGAGGGGCATCATATTTCGGTGTGAGATCTTTCCTACCATTTGGCATCTAGGGCACGTCTTGCAGAATTCATGAGCATCCTGAACAGAGTGGGCCAATAAAACCCACTTTGGAGCACCTTTTCAGCAGTCTTGCGGGGACCAAAGTGTCCACCGCATGCAAGTTCGTGACAAAAGGACAGAACACTCCTAACCTCCTCATCGGGAATGCATCTCCTAATAATTTGGTCGGAACAGTACTTGAAAAGATACGGTTCCTCCCAAAAGAAATACCGGACTTGAGATAAGAACGGTAAACATCATTTTTGGTCCAATGAGACGGAGTTTGGTTTGTGACTAAGTAATTCACTATATCAGCAAACCAAGGTTCGCTAGAGATAGCTAAGAGATGTTCATCAGGAAAATCCTCATTGATGGGTAATTCGTTGCATGGAGAATTGGGAATCCGTGAGAGATGGTCAGCAACGACATTTTCTACACCTTTCTTGTCTCGAATTTCGAGATCAAATTCTTGAAGAAGGAGGATCCAACGAATGAGTCGGGCCTTGGCATCCTTCTTCATCATGAGATACCTAAGTGCAGAATGATCGGTGAAGATGGTAGTTTTGGACCCTAGTAGGTAGGGACGGAACTTCTCTAAGGCAAACACTACTGCCAAGAATTCCTTCTCGGTCGTAGTGTAGTTCAGTTGAGCGTCATTGAGAGTCCTACTAGAGTAGTAGATCACATGCTGCTTGTTATCAATACGTTGTCCTAGGACAGCGCCTATGGCAAAATCAGAAGCATCGCATATAATCTCAAACGGCTTAGACCAATCCGGTGCAGATATGATTGGTGCAGAAATCAGCTCTCTCTTAAGCTTCTCCCAAGAAGTGATGCAGTCAGCATCGAAAGTGAAGGACACATCCTTAGCTAACAGATTAGTCAAGGGCCTAGCAATTTTGCTAAAATCCTTGATAAATCTTTGGTAGAATCCAGCGTGTCCTAAGAAGGATCTAATGTCCTTAACGCATTTGGGCATGGGAAGCTTAGCAATAACCTCGATTTTGGCTCTATCCACTTCTATTCCTTTCTTGGATATTTCATGACCCAAGACAATTCCATGTTTCACCATGAAGTGGCATTTCTCCCAGTTTAGTGTCAAATGTTTTTCAGCACAACGTTGGAGGACGAGTTCTAGATGGTGGAGACATTGAGTGAATGAATCTCCGTAGATGGAGAAATCATCCATGAAGATTTCTAAGAAGCGCTCTACCATATCAGAGAAAAGACTCAACATGCAACATTGAAACGTTGCTTGGGCATTACATAAGCCGAATGGCATTCGACGATAAGCAAATGTCCCAAATGGACATGTGAACGTAGTCTTCTCTTGGTCCTCAGGAGCGATAGGGATCTGGTTATAGCCCGAGTAACCGTCCAAGAAGCAGTAGTACTCGTGACCCGCAAAACGTTCAAGCATCTGATCAATGAAGGGAAGTGGAAAATGGTCCTTACGAGTTGCAGCATTCAGTTTCCTATAGTCAATACAAACTCGAATCTTCGTGGGAAGTCGAGTTTGAACCAACTCTTTGTTCTCGTTTTCCACTACGGTGAAGCCAGATTTCTTTGGGACACGTGGACAGGACTGACCCATTGGCTATCCGAAATGGGATAAATTATCCCATTGTCTAAGAGTTTTATGATTTCAGCATGAACAGCCTCTTGCATAATAGGGTTTAACCTACGCTGCGGGTCTCTCTTGGGTGTGGCGTCTTCATTGAGATGGATGCGGTGTTGAACGATGGTAGGACTTAATCCCTTAATATCAGTCATAGTCCACCCGATGGCTTCCTTATGTTTTCTTAGAATATCTTTCAAATCTTTTTCTTCCCCGACATTTAATGAGAGGCAATGATGACGGGAAAGGTCTCTTGTTCGCCTAGATAGGCGTACTTGAGATGCGCAGGAAGGGCTTTCAATTCTAAGGAAGAGGCAGGCTCACTAGAAGGACTATTCAAATCTGTTGGCTCCATTGTAGGTGAAATTGGGTTTGAAGCCCAATTCACGACAGAATCTACCACCTGATCGAGATTAAAGTCATCAGACTCTAACTCGAAGTCAATCTCCATTTCTGATTCCAATTCTTCCCCGTGTTCACTTGTTAAGTTCTCAATTTGGTTTACTTCAAAAGTTTGGTCCTCGATGTCACGGGGTTGTTTTCCTAGATGGAAGACATTGACTTCTCTAGTCATGTCTCCAAAGGTTAATCTCATAGACCCATTCCTGCAATTGATGATGGTATTAGCAGTGGCAAGGAATGGTCGACCTAGGATGACCAGAGTTTGAGCCCTATGATTGGAGTTGGACACAGGTTGTGTCTCCAAAACTATGAAATCGACAGGGTATATGAACTCTCCTACCGGATCAGGACATCGTTAATTTCCCCTTTTGGAACTTTAACAGAACGGTCAGCCAGTTGGATGGTGACTCGAGTTGGACTAAGGTCACCCAACCCGAGTTGTTGATAAACAGAGAATGGAAGCAAGTTGATACTTGCTCCCAAGTCAAGAAGTGCACGACTAATCTCGGCTTGTCCTATTGTGCAGGCAATGGTAGGGCTACCTGGATCTTTGTACTTGACAGGGATAGGACCCGAAAATAGCTCACTAATATTAGTGGCTAGGAAGACTTTCTTAGGAACATTAGTCTTTCTCTTCTTAGTGCACATGTCCTTAAGAAACTTAGCATAGGAAGGAACTTGTTGGATGGCATCAAGAAGTGGCACATTTATTTTCACTTGATTAAACATCTCTATTATCTTGTCCATGTGCGGGTTTTGCTTGTTGTTTTTCAGCCTATTCGGAAATGGTACTATAGGCTGGTGCACCTGGCTGGCTGACTTGTCTTTTTCAGACTCGTCCGAATTGGAAGAAATTGGATTGGATGAGGTGGAAGCTTGATTATGGTTGTGCTGAATAGGATTGGTGGGTGTTGACACTTGGTTATCAACTTTCTTTCCTGACCTCAATGTATGCACAGCATTACATTGATTGAATGAAGGATCCTCAGCCAAATGAGCTCGTTGGGAATTCCTAGGATTGGTGACTGGCTAACTAGGCAGGGTACCCTTTTGTCTCTCATTCTGTGGGCTGGCTAGTTGGCTCATTTGAACCTCTAACCTCTGAATGGTTTGCATGAGAGAGTCTTGGTTTTTCATATATCTCTCCATGTTTCTCTCAAAGTCAGTCATTCTTCTTTCCAATTGAGGATTCTGGAAGGAGGATTGTGGAGCTTGGTTAGGAAAGTTCTGTTGATAATTCGAAAATTTTGGTGGATGGTTGGGAGAATTATTATGGAAATTGGAGAAGTTGGGTTGATGATTGGAAGAATTATTACCATGATGGAAGTGGTTAGCATGATTGGATCGTGAATGGTCATTGTTGTTCTGGCTCCATGAGAAATTAGGGTGATTTCTCCAGCCGGGATTGTACGTTGGAGCGTAAGGATTGTTGTTCGGCATTGAAAAGGCCGCATTCATCGGTTCGTGATAGGATTGCTGAGCCTGAAACTCTGGGCATTCCTCGAATACATGGTTCATGGCTTGACAGTAAGTGCAGCCCGGGGTGGAAATTGGTTCGGGCTGACTTGATTGACTGGACTTGGTTCTTTCGTCTCTAGAGTTTCCAGTCTTCTAGCGAAATTAGCTAACTTAGCCTCATTAGCGATGGACGATTCTATGGAGTGGAGACCTCCTTTTGAAGAGATAGAGTTAGGATTCTTAGGGGTCTCACTCGCAGATTCCCATTGGATGATTTTCTCAGCTAAATTTTTATACAAATCCCATCCCTCATCTTCATCTTTCTGCAAGAAACCCCCTTGGCACATACTTTCTAAGAGGGTTTTGGTGGAATAGTCTAAACCGTCATAGAGAATTTGGCATTGTCGCCATTTCTCTATTCCATGATGTGGACATTGGACAAGGAGGTCCTTAAAGCGTTCAAAGTACCTCCAGAACGGTTCACTAGGCTCTAACTTAAATTGCATGATCGTCTTCCTAATGAGAGCGGTTTTATGGATATGATAGAATTTCTTCAAGAAGACCTTGATGAAACCATCCAAGATGTGATGGAACGGCTGCTAAGCTATAGAGCCACTTTTTTGCTAGGTCCTTAAGTGCAAACGGGATAAATCTCAACCTAATAGCATCGTCTACAAGGTGTGGGATTTTCATCATAAGACATACTTCCTCAAATTCTCTTATGAAGAAGTAGGCATCTTCGGACTCTAGACCATGAAATTTGGGGAGTGTGTTGATGAATTGAGGCTTGAGCTCAAAATTGTATTCACCAACCGATGGAAGTGAGATGCATGATGGAAGTGAGGTCCTAATGGGGTAGAACCTATCCTGCAGTGATGTGGATTGAGCCATTACCGGATCTGGTTCTTGGTTCAAACTTAAGTGGTGATGTGTGTCTAGTCAACCTAGATGAATTAGGGTCTCTCGACCACACTTGCATACACAATCACAATCACAATCACAACAAGTTCAAACAGCGGTCAACAATAAAAATCAACCAAGCCTAGTCTAAGGTACCCTTGACCTAGACAACTCCTAACTGGTTGATTGTCCACAAGAGGTAGAATGTAGACCTTGACCACAAGCTAATCAGCCAATTTGGGGCAAGATTGGTGGGAGGTTTTCCGTCAAAAGACGTTCCTTAATTAAATAACCACCACTCTTCGGGCTTTCGGCCCTCAATCCCTTTCCTTGACACTGATTTTACAGGAGTCAATTTCCAACACTTTTCCTCTTTAGGATAATCTCCTATTGAGTTCGAGATGTCCCTAAGGCCAACGTCTATCAAATTTTAATTAGGCTTAGGTTGTGCGTGCTTGGAGATGGTTTGTAGGCTAAGGAAGGGTAATGACTTCCCCACCTTATCTTGATTTGGGTTTTGCCCTTAGAATTGATTCGTGCAAGTGTGCAAGATATAGGAAAGTAGCATTCAAAAGCAAAATCACCCAAGAATTTTTCCTAAACTATATGCTATGCATACATACCTTGTCTCCAGCTCTCTTCAACAGTAAAGTAAAAGAATTGAAAAGACTTGTGCCTAGAATGCAGATGTCTAATCAATTTTTTAACTTTCAACGAATCTTTTACTGTTGACTTAAAAACAGGGATGTTGGATAGAAACACTAGCACAAATTTGACATAAAAAAACTAAAGTTTTTGCGAGCAATATATCCTGCAAAACAAAGTTTTTAGTAGTCCAAAAAAATTTCAGATTTGCAAAGCAATTTCTTGAAATTCTGTTTCCTACTTTCGAGAGTAGGGGCACAGAATTTTCAAGTCTTCTTGGCAAAGCTTGAATGCTAGATCTTGATCTTCGAGTCCCTGAAACAAACACACAAAAGTTGTTAAAACAACTACACCATTCCCTCCCCGGCAACGGCGCCAAAAATTGATTGCTAAAATAAAGAAACAACCAATGAGTTTAAGAATGTACCGTGTAGTTTGTGGCTAACGGGTCGTGTCCACAAGGAGGAATGCGATGGAAGCTTTTCGATGAGTTGCTTAAAAACAAGGAATTTGTGTTCGTTTTTTAGGAAAAAGAGAATGAAAAGAAAAGAGATGAAAAAGAGAAATTTCAACTTTCAGAAAAGGATTTGGAGAAGGTAATTTGTAAAAAGCTTTAAGAGTTGTGATGTTGTTTTATAATATGAAATCAAATCTGGGCTTACTATCTTCCTACTCAATTGTTCATTCTTCTCTTAAAGTATTAAGTCCCTCAAGTTATCATTTGCAAAACTTAAAGTTGTTTTTTTTTTTAGAAAGCTTTAAGTAAAGCACATAAGATGCAGAAGGGTTGAGTCCTTTTTCTTCAAGAAAGAGTTGGAATCGGATATTAAAACATAAAGCGCAAAGAAGCAAGAATGAATTAAAAAGGATTCACAAGAAGTTCAAGAGAGAATGGTGAATTCAACTATCCATACCCATCCTCATGTGCCTTCAAGAACACTTTCAAAAAGAAAGACTTTTAAGGGAGGCATGCATATGAGTCATCGGGACTTTTTCTTTTAAAAACAGAAGAGAAGAAAACAAAAAAGAGCCGATAGCTAGCCCAGAAAACCTTTTAGTTATCCATGGAAAACGAAGAAAACAATGACATAATATAAAGCATACCGTACTGCAAGTGAAAGAGAAATCGGCCCGACTTTTGTATTGCTGTCACTTCAACCGTCAAGTACAAACTCTCAGTCCTCTCTCTCACAAGTTTATGAAACTGGAATACAACTTAAAAAGCAAGATTACAGCTTTCTTTCTAGCTAACAATGAACCTAGATCCTAAGAAAATAAGTGCAAAATTTAATCCTAGTCTTCGCCCTTTTCTCTTTGTTGAAACCAGTATTTATAGGCAAAAACCTAAAAGAGAAGATCCCAGGAAGATTGGGGGAATCTCTTGGTCTGATGTATTTCCCGTATCTTCTTCTGATTTTCTTGTTTTTACTTCAAAAGTTGACAAAATAGCCTTTGATTGTGCTTGATTCAGGGAGGATTCTTCTCAACCTTCCTTATATGCCAAGATTTTGCCCTGATTTCTTCATCTTGATTCAGGGAGGATTCTTCTCAATCTTCCTTATATGCTAAGATTTTTCCCTGATTTCTTCAGCTTGAATCAGGGAGGATTCTTCTCAATCTTCCTTATATGCTAAGATTTTTCCCTGATTTCTTCATTTCAAATTTATTCTGAATTAATCAGAATTGGGTGGGCTTTTGGGCTTTGTTTTTCTCTTTTCTTTCATTTAGCACTTGGGCCTACATTTAACAAAGAAAAAGAAGACTATTAATAGGATTTATTAGCTAAAAAGTATGGTAAGGTGACAATGTAAATGCAATATATGTGACTAATCACCAACGGTCGGATTTCTGACCGTTGGAGCCACGGTCGACCGCCTGGGTCGACCGACCCACTGGAGCTGAGAGTCTAACTCTCTGTCGGTCGACCCGTACGGTCGGCCGAACTTTCCAGAGAGCTCTGCTCTCTGGAGCGGTCGACCGGCACAGTCGGCCGTCCTCCAGTACACAAAGGCGTGCACGTTTGTGCACGTCGGTCGACCGGTCCGGTCGGCCGACTCCTGTATTAGTCGACTATTAAAGGTCACTAGTCGACTTATACGAAACCTGAAATAATTTTCTGGGATTTAAAACTTGGTCTTTTGGTTTAAATAAATCCCATAAAATACATAAAAATCTACAAAAATAGTTTTACCAATATACTTTGATAAACAAACATGCTTGCACAAAATCAAGGCATGTTATAAAAGATTGGACTATTTTTGTAACTTGGAAATATTTGGCTCATGATAAAAACTGTATTTTCCAAAACATGTTTTCTAAACTTTGTTTTTCAAAACATCTTCAAATACAAAAACAAGATATTATAATTCATTTTAAGGCATAGTGTGTATGGATATGATCCACTACACAATCAAGATGAAATATCTATGTTTTTGACATTAAGCTCTAATCATGATTTTGGATAAAAGATGTATACATGAAAATACCAAAATCCAAATAGTATTTTGTCGCAAAGAAAAATCTTTTCTAAACTAAAATATCTTTTGTGAAAACAATTCTATCAAGAGTGTGTGTGTATATATACTTGAGCAATCCACCAACTATCTATCCTTTACATTTTATCTAAAACAAAAACAAAATCTTATACCTAGACACAAGTCTTCATCTTCTTGAAGTCTTCACTTGAAGTCTTCTCATCTTCTTGACTTGGTCCAAGCTTGATCCAAAAGCTCCTTGGATCACACCGTGCTAGCTCCAAATCTTGACATTTTATCCTTTGATGAGCTATGCACCTACTAAGATCTTGATAATGAATCTGTCACTAATTAAACACAAGATCATTAGTAAACATAACTTCATGAGTTGATCATCATCAAAACTAGGGTGATAGGCCTTTGGGCCAACAATCTCCCCCTTTTTGATGATGACAAAACACATGAAGTTATATATGCATGGATTAAAGTAAAGCTTCAAAGAAGCTCCCCCTTAACTCATGCATAGACATAAATAATAAATATATGCAATAAAGCTCATAAACATGTATGCAAATTTAGGAGTAAACATGCTAACCAAGCATAAAACAAAATCACAAAATCTTTTTCTCCTATTTGCAATACAAAACATATATGCATAAACAACAAGGAAGACAAATACTTCTCCCCCTTAAGCAATGAAAACATGAAAACATGCATATAAACTCAAATACTTCTCCCCCTTTTTGTCAATCATCAACAAAGGGTTCAAAGTAAAAACAAATTTTTCTCCCCCTTTTGGTCATAAACAAAGAGATCAATAAGGGGTAAAATCAAACATATCAACAAAATGTTCTTTTTTTTTTTAATTTTTCTTAAACAAAATTTTGAAAGGTATCAGAGCTTTTGTAAAACAAACAAATTTTAAGATACCAAATTGAAAGTAATCATTTTTGTAAATCATATTGATACCAATTGACATTTAACAAATATGAAGTTGAAACATTTTGATATCAATAGTAAACATAATGATCAAAATTTTCATTTTCATCATAAACTTTGTGTTTTTTTTTTTAAATGTGAGCCAATTGAAAGTTAAGCACATGAAAATCATATATATGTATG
The DNA here is from genome assembly GCA_038442645.1 of Agave tequilana. Classification (NCBI taxonomy): domain Eukaryota; kingdom Viridiplantae; phylum Streptophyta; class Magnoliopsida; order Asparagales; family Asparagaceae; genus Agave; species Agave tequilana. Next base: position 186,957 of record JAVJIF010031933.1, on the reverse strand, counting down.
AAATGAGTATACCAATTGACATTGATACATACATATATAATAATAAAACAAAATGAGTATATACAAATAGAGAGTCAAATTGATACCAATTGAAACGATTCAATGATACCAATTGAAATAACAATAGGATCAAGTGTATATCTCATATAACTACCACCCAACTCATGCACATGTATCATTAGATTCTTTCAATATAGAGCATACATAAGCATGGTCACCCATCCATCCTCCCATAAATGGTAGGGGTTTTCAAAAATAGATTTGAAAATAGTATAGTATTGAAAATCACTACCAAATAAAGAATAATAAACTAGTTAAAATAATTTTTGAAAAAACTAGTTAAAGATCCTTCAAAAACATGAAATCAAAGCATATGTATTTCATGAATCATACTAAATATATAAAAGTTCAAGCACTCATAGTCCATAAAGCTCAAAATTATCTTGAAAAGTAAAAGATGAGTGTTCAAAAGTTATGTAAATAGCATTTTCATGAAAATAGACATTGAAGCTCAAATCATGAATAACATTTCATAAAACATGAAAATTTATTTTTCTTAAAAAAACATTAGTCTTCATGGTATATGTATGATTTATCCAAAGCTAACAATACACATACATATCCCAAACATAAAAGAGTCTATCAAATGTATTTGCATGAAGGCAAGAGACTCACGGGTATACATGTATATTTATTAGATTTGAATTAAAAATACATATACATGAAGTAAAGCATAAAATTTGGCAAAGCATGTATAAATGAGAATCATCAAAACTAGTCTATACATGTGCCTATAGTGGGTACAAATGAGCATGAAGTGCAAACATATGTAAGTCACGTGTAACTCACTATTTGTACATGTATAATACAAGTTTTGATAAAAACTACATCTAAGCATGTTTTTACCACATGAAGCACAAAAATACATAAAACATGAACATGCTCAAAATAATATGAATGAACAAGCATGAACATGAATAAAAAGGGAGTTTAGAGATTGTTACCAACTCCAAAGCTCCAAATATGGTGGTCATCCCACCAAACTTCCTTGATAGCGGTGCATTCAATTGTATGTTCTTTAAGTCCATGCATCCACCATCAAGGCACCAAATCTCTCACGTCTTGAGAGATCCCTCACCTACATCAAAAGCAAATGGTGGGGGTTTTGGTACCCATTTTCTTTTGGGTCATTTAGGGTTAGTTTTATAAGGCACCCAAACATTTTTCTTATTAGCAAAATTTACATGATATATCTTATCAAAACAAAACTTTGCTAAATGGCCTTTGCGGCCACAATGTGTACATTTGTACACCTTAGGATGCTTATGTGAATGTGTATGATCGTGACGTGCAACATAAGCATATGCATTATGAGGATGATGTGCATGAATGTGTGGAGTTTGTTTCTTTTCAAACAAAGACTCCAACCTAGTATGGTTAAATGCACACGAGTTCAAAGTTGAACTCAAACTATCTATTTTATTTCTCAAATTCTTAATCTCACTATCATCAATGGTAGCATGTAAAGACATGTGAGAAATAGAATCATTTTTCTTCTTCTTTTGAAAAATCTTTTCTTTTTCTTTTTCTTTTCTTTTTCAAACATTTTTCTTTTCAAACAATTATTTTCTTGAAAAACAACTTCTCTTTGTTTTTCCACCAAATCAATTTTATCCTTCAAAATAGTGTTCCCTTCACACAAATCATTTAATTTAGACATAAGGGAAACATTCTCATTTTTTAAATCTTAATTTTCTTTTTCTAAACATGCAATGTTAGATTTAAAAGAATCTTGTTCTATATGCATGCAATCAACTTTCTTTTTCAAATTTTTATTTTCCTTTTTAATCATGTCATATTTTTCAAGCAATAGATGACAAAAAGTAGATAGCTCATCATATGACATGTCCTCATCATCGGATTCGGTGTTTACCTCAAGGGGGTTATCCCCTTGGACCATATAGCACACGTTGGAGGTGTCGCTTCCAACGTCCGAATCGCTCCCCGCATAGTATTGATCTTTTTCACCGAGGGAGATGAGGGTATTCCAAACTACAAAAGCTGAATCAAAGTTAGAAACTCTAGATAAATAAACATCATCTAGGGTGGACTTTAAAGCATTAAGGGCTTTTGCATTAGCCTCAATATTCTTACCATCTAAACAATATGCATTATTAGTAGTGGCAAGATATACATGAAAACCTAGGGCTTTGAGGTACAAGGACATCTTCACCTTCCATATATGGATGTTAACAATGTCAAACATGGGTGGTGACATGAAGTCCATGGTGTGTGTACAAAAATATTGTGATTAGCCTAAAAATGAGGATATTTAACTCTAGGTTGTTAGACCCAAATCAAGAGCACTTGGCTCTGATACCAATTGAAGGTTCACCTAGAGGGGGGGTGAATAGGTGAAGGCTAATCTAATGGTCACTTAATGCCAAATGATGCAAATAATGCGGAAGCTAAAAACAATTATGACCTAATTAAACTTTTACACTAAACATTATGTATAACACAAGAGTGTTGCCGAATTCCTCGTGAAGGGCTCTGGACAAACTCCTCTAGATTCCCCTTGAATGGGTTGAGGTGCCGCGTTGGCTCTCTTGGTTAAATACAAGTGTTAGTCAACAAACCCAAGCAAGTATACAATATGAGCACAATGAATATCAAGCATGTAAATGAAAGCACAATAAATAGTATGCAAGATATAAAAGAGACAAAGAGAGAGAGAGTGAGCAATCGCAAACATGTTGGCCCAAGGTTACAATCACCCATGATTAGTGTATTTTGATGATTACAAAACATATTAGTTATTTGTACTAATAATATTTGTTGTTTAAGTGTGTTTCAGGTTTCTATTCATTCTAGAAGTCTTCTCTCACAATACAAGGATTTGGACTTAAGTCAACTCCAATTGGCTCAAGGAACAAGTGTTGAAGATCATATGAAGAAGCCTATTGAAGATCTTGAAGTCCTTAGAATCATTGTAAGAATAGGATGTTAAAGTTTGAGTCTTGGTTATTTGGCTCTAGGATACACACACACACACAAAATTGTTTTTGATAAAATTTGGTCTTGTTTTCATTTTCAAAATTTGGTTTCATGCCTTAGTAGAGATTTACATGAACCTAAGTTTTATAAAATAAATATCTTGTCTAGATCATGTATACATACTCCTACTAACATGTTACTCTAGTTTGTTTAAACCTAAAACAATTTTCAAATTTTTCCAAGTTCAAAAACCTGCAGTTTTTCCCATTTCAGGCTGACCGCCGACCGGCCCGGTCGACCGGCGCCACAGCCTGGACGTGCACGTCTGTGCACGTCCGTCGGTCGACCGCACCGGTCGACCGACCAAGAGCACACTGCTCTCTGGTTTTCTGAGTCGACCGGACCGGTCGACCGGAAGAAGGAAACTGTGTTTCCTCTTTTGGGACGGTCGACCGGACCGGTCGACCGAGAGCCAACGGCTCTTTGCAGCTGGGCTGGCGGTCGACCGGACCGGTCGACCGCCAGGCCTGCAACAATCCAACGGCTCTTTCCTCTTTGGGCTATTCTGAAAAACTGTTTTTCTTTTCTGCTTTAACAGATTTTTGGAGAGTTGTTGGGGAGCTTTTGCAGGTCAAATTAGGTGTAAAGAAATTGTTTTTAACCTATTTTTAACCCTATAAATAGAGGAGAAGTCTCTCTTGCATATCACCTTTGAAAAATTCTCAAGTTTGTGTTGCTTTCAAAAGAGAAAAGAAAAGAGTTTTAAAGCCTTCATTCCAATTCTTTTTGAGCTTGTTTTCAGTTGTGTTTGATTACTAATATCACTCTACAACTGAAGTTTTTCTCTCCACACTTCATAGAGCCAAAAATTCAATACTCATTCTATAGTGAAGTTGTAATTGAAGTGAGAGTGTTTGTAAAAGAGTTTGAGAAATAGTGTAGTGATCTTGTTGTGATCATTTTGTTCTTGTAATCCTTTCCTTGTGGAGCAACCTCTTCGGTAGAGGTCCTTTGTACTCGGTGGAGCTCGGTGCTCGGTCTTCGGTAGACCAAATTGTAAAGGCGTCCTCGGTGGATAGTGGAAACCCTTCACGGAGGTGAAGGCGGGGAGTAGAGCGGTGGCTCGAACCTCGAAACAAATCACTTTGTTTGCGATTGCCTTTGCGTCTAATTCTTGCTTTACTTTTCAATAGCTCCTTATTGCTTTCTATTGCATACTTGTGATATTGTTTGAATCTCTTGTGATACTATTTGCTTGCTTGTAATTCTTGCCATATATCATTGTGTTCGCATCATTCTTCATATCATCCATTTCATACTTGTGTGTGCCAATCCCGTACTCATCCAGCAAGAGCTTCACATAGCGCCTCAACCCATATCAAGGGGAATCAAGAGGAGTTTAGTCCAGAGCCTCGCAAGGGGAATTCGGCTACACTTGTTGGATTGTACTAAGTTGAGCCTCACTTGTTTTTAGGTTCCGCATTTAGAGTGTTAAAATTTTAAGATTAGCAATTACACCTATTCACCCCCCCTCTAGGTGTTTTTCAAAACACAAGGGTATGTTTCGAGGTTCGAGCACACTTGCTCTACATCCCCGCCTTCGACACACGAAGGATTTCCACTATGCAAGATCCCACTGGATCTCTCCTCGGTGCCGCAACACCTACAAGCCCTCGGACTCTCTAGTCCCGTACACACCGCAAGCCCACTAGCTCGCCGAGGCCGCACCTCAAACAAGAGTTCGCACCCGAACCCAAAACACCCACGAGCACACTTGCCCGTCTCCTCAAAGAACAAAGAAAAGATCTTTGGTGATCTACAACACTTTGATCACCAATTACAAACTCCCACAACACAATCCTATGGATAGATTAGGCAATGGATAGCTCAAGTGATTGTGATAAAAATAAGGAAGAGAATGGTGGTGAAAAACTCAAAGACTTTCTTTTAAACACTCTTGATAAAACTTTCCTTTTGATAGGAAATATTAGCTCACTATTTTGTGGAGAAAAACTTCTGAAAAGAGTGAGAAAAACTGGCTCTAAAACTATCTCCAAATCTTGTACCAAAACAATGACAAAACCCCTAATTTATAGGCTGCCAGAAAACTAGCCGTTGGGGTCTGTCAGAGCTGCCGGTCGACCGGTGCGGTCGACCGCCAACGGTCGGATTTCTGACCGTTGGAGCCACGGTCGACCGCCTGGGTCGACCGACCCACTGGAGCTGAGAGTCTAACTCTCTGTCGGTCGACCCGTACGGTCGGTCGAACTTTCCAGAGAGCTCTGCTCTCTGGAGCGGTCGGCCGGCACGGTCGGCCGTCCTCCAGTACACAAAGGCGTGCACGTTTGTGCACGTCGGTCGACCGGTCCGGTCGGCCGACTCCTGTATTAGTCGACTATTAAAGGTCACTAGTCGACTTATACGAAGCCTGAAACAATTTTTTGGGATTTAAAACTTGGTCTTTTGGTTTAAATAAAATCCCATAAAATACATAAAAATCTACAAAAATAGTTTTACCAATATACTTTGATAAACAAACATGCTTGCACAAAATCAAGGCATGTTATAAAAGATTGGACTATTTTTGTAACTTGGAAATATTTGGCTCATGATAAAAACTGTATTTTCCAAAACATGTTTTCTAAACTTTGTTTTTCCAAAACATCTTCAAATACAAAAACAAGATATTATAATTCATTTTAAGGCATAGTGTGTATGGATATGATCCACTACACAATCAAGATGAAATATCTATGTTTTTGACATTAAGCTCTAATCATGATTTTGGATAAAAGATGTATACATGAAAATACCAAAATCCAAATAGTATTTTGTCACAAAGAAAAATCTTTTCTAAACTAAAAAATCTTTTGTGAAAACAATTCTATCAAGAGTGTGTGTGTATATGTACTTGAGCAATCCACCAACTATCTATCCTTTACATTTTATCTAAAACAAAAATAAAATCTTATACCTAGACACAAGTCTTCATCTTCTTGAAGTCTTCACTTGAAGTCTTCTCATCTTCTTGACTTGGTCCAAGCTTGATCCAAAAGCTCCTTGGATCACACCGTGCTAGCTCCAAATCTTGACATTTTATCCTTTGATGAGCTATGCACCTACTAAGATTTTGATTATGAATCTGTCACTAATTAAACACAAGATCATTAGTAAACATAACTTCATGAGTTGATCATCATCAAAACTAGGGTGATAGGCCTTTGGGCCAACAAAATCATCATGATAAATATAAACATGATTATTATGAATATCCACATGTTATTAGATTTATGATGTACATGATAGCTAATCAAATACGAGAACACAAAATAATAATCCATATTAAACATGGGTGTCTCAAATACTATACATGTATGTCAAGAATCTAATTATCATGGCATTTTCATACTAATCACTAAACAATGAAACATGCTATAAATAATGAATATTGAAAGCATGTAAATAAAAATTAGGAGTTAGGAATCGTTACCAAAACCTAGAAGGCAACTTCCCTTGTCTCCAAAACATGGTGGTCATCTCCACCAAACTCCCCTTGAAAGTGATGCATCCAATAGATTTCCATGAAGCTCGGAACGCATCCACTCCAAGGTACGGCTACTCTCACGTCATGTGAGAGCCCACACCTACATCAAAAATAGGAGGGGTGGTCTTTGGTACCCATATTTTATTGGGTCCATGGGGGTTAGTACCTTCTCTAACCCAAACAAATTTATTTGCTAAATTTACAACATGTATTCTATCATAGCAAAATTTAGCAAGGTGGCCCTTACGTCCACAATGTGTACAAGTGTACACATGAGCATACATGTGATGGGTGTGTCTGTGAGGAGCATGTGTATGCCATGGAGGGTGTGCATGCATAAAGGATGGAACTTGTTTCTTTCAAACCAAGGTTTCCAAACGTGAGTGGTTCATGGCACATTGGCTCATAGTGGAGCCCAAACAATCCATTTTCTTCTTAATTAAATTTATATCATTTTCAATCAAAGAAGAAGTGGAGCATGCAATGGGTGAAGTGTGTGATACTACCCTAGCATGGCAAACATGTGCATCAATCTTATTTTGCAAAACAATATTTTTCTTTAAACACATTTCTAAATCTTTTGAAATGGAAATAATTTTTGTTTTCAAAACAACATTCTCCTTTAAAACAAAATTAATTTTTGAAGACAAGTTTTCATTTTTCTTCAAAATATTTTCACAATCATTTTTATTTTTCAACAAATTATTTTCTTTGAGTGCAAGGTCTAGTTGAGATCTCAATGAATCCCTTTCATTATAGACCTCAACCTTCTCTTACAAAACACAATCAAGTTTAGAAGACAATTTTTCATTTTCTTTAGTTAAAGCAAAAGTCTTCTTTTTCAACAAATTATATTTTTTAATTAATTTTTCACAAACTATAGATAGTTCTTCAGTTAAAGCATGGGAATCAACAAAATCATTTGAAGAACTAGCACAATCATTACTATCTAGTTTAGATTCCGAAAGTACCTCAAGGGACTCATTCCCTTGGACCATATAGCATTGTTGTGGCTCGGATTCATCTCCACTAGATTCCTCTTCTTGTTGGATAGGCGTTTGAACCTTGGAGGTGGTGGTTGTTGTCAACATGTTCCACACTGCAAATGCGGAATCAAAGTTAGAAGCAAGCATAAGATATTCTTTATTTAATGTGCTTCTAATGGCCTCTAGGGCTTGTGCATTGGCCCCTATATGCTTGCTATCACTAAGGTAGGATTCCTTGGTAATGGCAAGGTAAACCTTATGTCCTATGGTTTGTAAATAAACGGTCATCCTAATCTTCCAAACAAAAATGTTGGAAGGGTCAAACATGGGTGGGGTCATGAAGTCCATGGTAAACTATATGAGTGTGCAAACAAGCAAATGCAAACAATAGATTAGCAAACAAATGGATCTCACTCCTAGGATGTTAAGCCTAAGTATCAGGAGCGTTGGCTCTGATACCAATTGAAAGACACCTAGAGGGGGGGTGAATAGGTGTACTTGCTAATCTAGAAACTAAATGCGCTAAATGCGGAAGCTAATGCAAATTTTGCAACACACTTAATACAACACACAAGTGTAGCCGAATTCCCCGTGAAGGGCTCTGGACTAACTCCTCTTGATTTCCCTTGAATGGGTTGAGGTGCTATGTGAAGCTCTTGTGGTTAAGTATAAGTGAGGCACACACAAACAACCAAGCATATAAGATGAATAGGCAATATGAATATATGCAAGGCACAACACAAGCAAATATGATATGATGCTATGAATGATGCTTTGCACAAAATAGATAGAGAGAGTTAGAGAGACAAGTGGATCAAACGCTAACAACAAGATATGTTTCGAGGTTCGAGCACCCAGCTCTACATCCCCGCCTACACCACCGTGTAGGATTTCCAATCCACTATCTCCCACCGAGGGAACCTCTACCGAAGAGGATTTGTTACAACACAAGGAGTACCAAACTCCTCTCTCAAACACCGCCTCACAACCGAGAGGTAGGCCCGTAGCTAATACAACAACCAACACCTCTACCGAAGAGGGTTTACAAACCAAACTCCACCTCTCACTAGAGAGAGCAAACCAACAACCAACTCCACCTCACCAAGAGGGAGTAAACACCAATCTCCACCTCTACCAAAGAGGGAGCAAACACCAACCCAATACAATAACCTCAACCTCTACCAAAGAGGGAGTAACTCAAGAAATGAGGGTTTTTACAACAAGTGGTTCCAAAGACCACAAACTCTCTTTTCCACCAAAAACAAAGATCCTAATAGAATAGGATAGAAGATATAGCTCAAGTGGATATCAAGGTGTTTTTGGAAATCAAGTAACAAAGAAAATACTTGGGAAAACTCTTCTAAAAGATAGAGAATGAAAACCAATACAAATATCCCAAATTCCTATTTTCTTTGATTTTCCAAAACCCTTGAAAAACAATAAAGATGAAATCTTTTTGGCACTTAAACTCTTTGAAAAACTTGTTTAAACACAAAACAAACTCTGGTATTTTTCTTTTCAAAGTCTTGTCAAAATAGCCCAAGAGATGGGATATTTATAGCCCCATCAGAAAACTAGCCATTAGGCTGATCTGGCAGCCTGACAGGCTACCGGTCGGCCGGCCCGGCCGACCGCCAACGGTCAGAAATGTGACCGTTGGGGTAACCCGGTCGACCGCCCGGTCGACCCAAATAAATAGAGAGCAGAGCTCTCTGGTCCGGTCGGCGGCCCGGCCGACCGTCCCTGTGTCTGCCAAACGTGCACAGGCTTATGCACGTCGGTCGACCGCAAGGGTCGACCGGCCTTAGGTGCGGTCGGCCGACCTGGCCTGTCAGCCACAAAACTGGGACAGAAACACATGTTTAAAAATTTTAGAAAATCTTTTTAAGTCTTGTAAAAATACCCAAAAATAGTTTTATCATTTTGCATTGATATATAAACATGTGATAAAAAGTTTGGCTCAAATATCAATCAATATGAACTATTTTTGTGTCTTAACATTTTTACCAAAAATCAAAACTTGTATTTTTATCAAACTTGGATTTTTTAATACATGAATAGGAAAGTCAAAATAAGTTTGTATAGGAAGTTTAAGCATGCACGTATAACTAGAATACATCTATTATACATATAAACTATTTAAACTTGTATTGATCAACTATTCATGAAAACAAATATCGGTTAAACTAAAAACCGAAAAACCAATATCCAAACATAAAACTTGTGTGTGTTGTGCACTTGAGCATATCAACTATACTAAGCTTTACAAATGGATTTAAACACACTAAACACTAAACTAGGATACCTAAGTCTTCTTGACGATCTTCCATCTTCAAGTCGACTCGATCCCAAACGTGATCCACCGAGTGCAAAGGTATGATCTTGATGCTCGGGCACGGGAATCACCATGTGAAGGCTTCCAAACTCCTCTTTTTGAAGCAATCACCAACTAATATCTTGATCAATGATCTGTAACTAAAATCACAAGATAATTAGTAAACATAACTACATGAGTTAATCATCATCAAAACTAGGGTGGAAGGCCTTTGGGCCAACAATAATTAGTCGACTAATCCCTTGCTTAGTTAACTAATTTTTCGATATAGTCGACTAATTCTGAACAATACAAAATACCATGTTTCTGTTTGATTAGTCGAATGGTCATCTGTTAAGTCGACTAGTAACTTGTTAAGCCGACTAATAGACTTAGTTAAGTTGACTAATAAGTGAAAATGCATTAAAACAATTTTTAAAAAATATTAAATATCGAAAATATTACAAATACCCAAATCTCTTCAAAATCTCATAAAAATATCTTCTTTAAGAGGTTTTCTAAAATTATTTGCAACTTGATTATCAGTTGATATAAAATTTATTGAAATATCACCTTTCAAAGCATGATCACGTAAAAAATGATGTCTAATATCAATATGCTTTGTATGTGAATGATAAATTAGATTTTTAGATAAGTTAATAGTACTGGTATTATCACACATAATAGTTAAATTTGTGATAGATATACCATAATCAAGTAAGATTTATTTCATCCATAAAATCTGAGCACATGTAACACTAGCAGCGATATATTTTTCTTCGGTTATCGATATTGATACAGAATTTGCTTTTTGCTGAACCATGATACTAGTGAATGTCCTAAAAAGTGACAATTACCACTAGTACTTTCTCGGTCAGATTTACATCCAGCCAAATCATCATCACTATATGATAGTAAATCAAATGTACTTGATTTCAGTTAAAATAAACCATAATTTGACTGCGTTATTAATATATCAAAGAATCCTTTTCACTGCTTTAAGGTGTGATTCTTTAGGATTAGATTAATATCTATCAAATAAGCAAACATTGAACATAATATCAGGTCTACTTGAAGTAATATATAGTAAAGAACCAATTATACCTCAATATAGTTTTTGATCAATATTCTTACCATTTTCATCTTTGTCTAGAAATGTAGTAGTACTCATGGGAGTGTTTTTTACTACCAGAATTTTTCATACATATCTTTTAAGAAGTTCCTTTGCATACTTGCACTGGAAAATGAAGATTCCATCATTCATTTGCTTTATTTGCAGTTCGAGAAAGTAATTAAGTTTACCCATGTAGCTCATCTCGAATTCACTCTACATAGTCTTAGAAAATTCTTGACAAAGATTATCGTTTCTCTCATCAACATATATTTGTATAATTAAGATATCTTTATTAACAAGTTTAATAAAAAATGTTGTATCTGCTCTTCCTATTTTAAAACAAGAATTTAAAAGAAAATTTTTTTAATCTATCATACCAAACACGTGGTGCTTGTTTTAAATCATATAAAACTTTCTTAAGTTTAAAATATGGTTTAAAAATTTTTCATGTTCAAAACCTGGATGTTGTTCAACATAAACAGTTTCTTTAATAAAACCATTTAAAAGGGCATTTTTAACATCCATTTGATAAAGTTTGAAATTCATAAAGTAAGCAAAAGTAAGTAAAATATGAATAGATTTAAGTCTAGCTACTAGTGCATAAGTTTCATCAAAATCAATACCTTCTTCTTGATTGTATCCTTTTGCAACTAAACTTGCTTTGCTCTTAATAACTTGACCTGATTCATCGAGTTTGTTCTTAAATGCCCATTTGGTACCGATGACTAGATGATCAGTAAGGTATTGTACAAGATCTCAAACATTATTTCCGACAAATTGATTCAACTCTTCTTGCATTGTAATTATCCAAAAATCATCTGCACATGCTTCTTTCATATTTTTCGGTTCAATGAGTGATATGAAAGCAATTTGTGTCATGTAATTCAACTTGGATCTAGTCTGAATTCTTTGACTTATATCTCCAATAATCAAATCATGTGGATGATTTTTTACTTCTACATATGTTTTAGGTAACTCAGTAGGAGTCTCATCAATATTAGAAATATTAGATCATCAGAAGATATAATAATATTATCAATATGAGTATCTATGATATCATCATCATCATGTGAAAAAGTATTAGAAATAGGTTTAGTCAAAGATTCAACAAATTTAACATGCAATGATTCTTCAATAGTAAATATTTTCTTATTAAAGATTCTATATGCTTTACTTTGAGTAGAATATTCAACAAAAATACCTTCATTAGATCTAGCATCAAATTTATTTAAAGCATCTCTTGTATTTAATATAAACTATTTACATTCAAAAATCTTGAAATAAGAAACTTTTGGAATTCTGTTATAAAATAATTCATAAGATGTTTTGTTTAAAATAGGTCGAACAAGCACACGATTTAAAACATAATATGCAGTAGCAACAAGTTTAGCCCAAAAATATTTTGATAAAAGACTATCCATAATTCCAGCACATTCTTGCAAAGTCCTATTTTTTTCTCTCCACAACACCATTTTGAGTGGATGCTCTAGGAAATGCAAAGTTATGTATAATATAATACTAATCACATAAATTTATAAAAGATTCATTTTCAAATTATCCTCCATGATCACTTCGAATAGCGACAATGTTAAGAGACTTTTGATTTTGAATTCTTTTACAAAAACTTGAAAACTCATTAAAAGTATCATTTTTATTCTTTAGAAAAATTACCCATGAAAAACGTGAATAATTATTAACAATAACAAAAACATACTATTTTTGTTTAAAGAAGCAACACGAGTAGGACCAAATAAGTCCAAATGCAACACTTCTAAAGGTCTATTAGTAGAAAATAAACCTTTAAATTTAAAAGATCATTTAACTTATTTTTCTTAGTTGACAAGAATCAAAAAATAATCTTTTTTAAAAGCAATTTTTTGAAGACCTTTAACTAAATCAAATTTAGAAATCTTAGAAATTGTTTTCATATTTAAATGACCAAATCTTTTATGCCATAAAAAATAGTCATTATTAGAAACAATTAAACAGAAGTTATCATTTAATGATATACAAGTTATTGATAACTTATAAATATTATTGTTACGAGAACCTTTAAATAGAATATCTTTCATGTGTTGGTATCATATATAAGATATGCATCTTTTTCAAAATAATTTTATAACCCTTATCATATAACTAACTAATACTTAATAGATTGTGTCTTAAACCTCTTACTAAAAAAACATTTCAATAAGGGGTTTCGAAATATTATCAATCATGCCAATATCAATAACTTTTCCTTTATTATTGTCTCCAAATATTACTGTACCTCCCTTTTTGATTTAAACGGAAGACAGTAGTTGAATGTGTCCGGTCATGTGTTTGGAACAACCACTATCAAGTATCCACTTTTCTTTATAAGGTACCTATAAGATAAAAACATTTTTTATGGTATCCATCATGATAGGGTTCGAAAAAGATTAGCCTTTAGGAACCCAAATCCAATTTGAATTTGGTTTTCATTTGTTAGTATAAAGATAATTATAAGAATTACATACATGATGTATATATGATGAAATATAAGCATTTTTATCCACATTATTTAGATTTTTAGAAATCCATATATATTTGTTCCTAATTCTTTTTGAAATAGTTTCAGGATTTCTTTTCACAAAAGAATTATATGGATTATGATTATTCTTTTGGTAAAAATGTGTAGATTTTTCAAAATTATTTTTTGAAAATTCAAGGCCAACATGTTTACGTTTTTCAATCTTATATTTTGAAAATTCAAGACCAAAATGATTATTTGACATCTTTTGATAAGACAATAAATAATTTAAAATTTCTTTTCTCTTATTAAATTTTGTCACATTTTTTAAAATCTCTTCATACTTAATTTTGAAACTAGTCATTTCTTTATCTAAAATAGTAATTTTAAAATTTAAAGAAATAGTTTCTCTTTTAAGTAAAGAATTCTCTTTTAAGACATTCTCATTATCTAATTTTAAAGATGAAATAACTTTTTTAAAGTCAGATTTTTGAGAATTTAAAGAAGATATTTGAGAAATATAAAGTGAATTTTCTTTGACAAGTTTGTCATTTTCTTTTGTTAATACTTTATTTTAACCTTTTCATTCTTGAAATCATCATAAAATTCATTAAATGCTTCTAGTAATTCAGCATAGTCTTGCACCTCATCTTCTTGAGCCATGAAACAGATATTGGCGGTTTCAGTAACTTCTTCTTCATCAGAGGAAGATGAATCGCTATCATCCCAAGTTGCTTCGAAGGCTTTCTTCTTTTTGTTGAACTTAATGAAATTATTAAAATTTTCTTTAGATTTCATCAATGGGCAATCCTTCTTTATGTGACCTGGTTTGTTATACTTAAAACAAATAGGATTATCATTAGTATCTTTATTCTTTTAAAACTTACCTTATTTTAGGAACTTTCTGAATTTTCTTGAGAGTATCACCATCTCCTCATCATCATCATCTGAATTGTCCATATCTGAGGTGTATGAAAGGTAAGTACTTTCTTGTTGGATTGAAGTTGTAGTTCATCCTTCTTCCTAGCTTCAAGTTGCACTTCATATGCTATTAAATTATCAATAAGGTTTTCTAATGACATTGTTGAGAGATCATTTGCTTCTTCTATTACAGTAATTTTCTTCTCCCAATCTGATGTGAGTGCATGAAGAATCTAACTTTTTCAACTTGAGTATATTCCTTTCCGAGGGCTACTAAGGAATTTGTAATGTCAGTGAATCTTGTAACTATTTCTGTAATGGTTTCATTCTCTTTCATTTTGAAGAGTTCAAACCTGTGAACAAGAACAGAGATTTTAGATTTTTTAACTTTATTTGTACCTTCATGTGTTACCTATAAAATCTGTCATATTTAATTTGCTGATCTGGCCATTCACAAGCGATTGAATTCTTCTTTGTTTAAGGCATAGAAAAGCACGTTCATTGCTTTGGCATGACAGACTTCTTTTGTTCTTCACTCCAAGCATCATAATTGGTGGTAGGTTTGGTATATGGTGCTTCCACTATATTCCATAGTTCATGGTTGAGTGATTAAAAATAGATCTTCATTCTACACTTTCAGTAGTTGTAGTTTGATCCATCAAATAATGGTTGACATTGTGTAGAATGTCCTTCTTTGAATTGTGATAAGGAAACTTCGTTGCCATCCTCGCTCTGATACCAAATGTAGGATATACAAACAAGGTAACACAAACACTAGAGGGGGTGAATAGTGTTTATAAACTTTTAAAAAATAAACTACTTGCAGGAAAGTAAATGTATAGAATAAATCTCAGAAACGCAAACACAAGAGGTTTTATCCTGGTTTAATCTTTATGACCTAGTCCAGTCCCCAAGAAACCCGCTTGAGATTTTCCTTATCCTAATTTTGATACACCCCAAAATCAACTCCTTGTACACCACTTGACAAAATAACTTTTGCCAAATTTGTACAACTCTTCTCTATATCAAGAAGACAATAACTCTTTGAATGATTACAATGAATCCTATAAGTCTTGAAACTTGTACATGATTGTGAACAAGGTCTCTTATAGGTGGACTCTCAGAATTCTTCACAATAGAATTGGAATTGTGTGAAGAAACGAAAATAGAAACAAGTTTTCTGAAAAACAGAATTTTTGAACAGAGTTTGGGCAGAAAACTTATGATTTGAAATTGTTATTATATCTAAGGACAACATTCTTATTCATAGGTGAAATCAATGATCAGTTAGGGAAGTTATCAACTCAAATTTGAAAATCAGAACGTTGGATAAAACACCAGAAAATCAATAACTGAATAACTGTCAGAAACTGAAGTTAGTCGACTAGGGTATGGGTGTAGTCGACTAGTATAAGAAATTTTGACCGGGTTAGTCGACTAGCCAAGATATCAAGTCGATTATATGAAGACTGACAAGTCTCTGGAAATTAAACTTAGTCGACTAGCAGAGAGGGTAAGTCGACTAATGTTGGTTACAGTCAACAAAAAGAGAACTGATATATTTTTTGTGAAGACACATAGTCGACTATCTGTTTGGTTGTCATAATTAGCTGTAATTCGTAACTCATAATTGGTAAGTCTTTCACAGTTGTAAATGAGTTACATGCATGTAAATTTTACGATATTTGGTTGGTAATATAAAGTTATTAGTTAGAAAGTGTATTGTGTTTTACAATGTTTGGTTGTCATAATATGTAAGTCGCAAGTGAAAAAGTTGACCACAAAATTAACTGTTTGGTGATTTAAAAAGTTTTAATATTGAAAATAAATATTAAAAATGCTAAATGTTAAAAAAAATTTAATATTAACATAAAAAAATACAAATTTGCATCACCACAAAATTAACTGTAACTAGGCTATAAGTGAGTGATAATTGGGTTGCAAGTGAGCGGTAGTTGAGTTCATAAGTCAATTATGAAATACGGTCCAAACAAACGCCGTAGTTGTAATTGGGTTGTAAGTCATTTATGAATTACAGACTTTTACTACTTTTACGATGAAACAAACGGCCTCTATATAACAAAGCAAGTCAACTATAGGATATGTTAGTCGACTATAGAAAGGGGTTAGTCGACTATAAGACTATTTTGTGTGTGAGATTAAGGCTTTTAACAAAATTCTAAAAATACATAAAAATAGTCAATATTCTTATATGAGCTTGAGCTACCAGAACTAGGTACTAACTCTTAAAATAAAGCTCTAATGCATCTGTATCACATATGTTATCCATCATCAAAATCTATCTAACTGTAAGTTTCAACATGAATAATCATGTATATATGTTCGTGTGGTATTCGTATATGTACAGTTGCATGCTACAGCATTGCAGACTCACTCATGCAGTTCAAATCGGTAACAGAAGACCAGGACCCGACCAAGACTTGAGTTCATTGTGGACTCTATACACTGGTGATTTGAAGAATTATCTATGGGATGATCTGGAGATCCGTATCAGTTCGTGCACTGAAGACCAGACGGCGATTTAGATTCAAAAGCGCGTCATTTCATGTGAGTGTTCTTTGTTTACCTTATTGAACATTCAGTGTTATTTCATGTTAGTGTCTTATTATCTAACTTTAAATTGTGTATCATTGTAGTATATTAAATAAATACGTGACTTATCCAGTTAAACTTTAATTCTTTAAATTACAAATTTAAATTCCTAGCATGTAAATATAATTAAAAAGTTGTAAATTTTCATGATTTAAATACTTTTACAAGTGACTGATTATTTTGACCTGAATTATTCTATCATGCCTGCATACCAGTACTCATCCTGAACATCATGATATCACATGGAAAACTTGACTGATTGTACATGACATCTACCTGATAACTATTTTGTTCATGTAACTAAAGTTACTGGAGAATATTGTTATATGATAACGACATCGTCCTACTTATCATGTTCACTGATATCATGTATCCTGATTACACTGTTGATGTTATTACCGCTGCCATCACTGAGTTATCCCAGTGATCTAGGTAACATGTGCATTAAATACTCTTGATAATATAATAACATGGTTATTAAACAACTTACACCGGGATTGAGAAAATTGATGGAGGAGACATCATCTGTATTTTGGGTGGACCTAGGACATAGGTTGCGCAGCCGAAAGAGGGTTCCACTGCGTGGTTTCTCGTGGTGTGACTGACACCTCGTCCTACTCTTATTCTTGTTCTTGTTATACATGTCATACATATTACCTGACTTGTTATACATGTTACCTGACTACCTTGCGGAGGGCCTAGTTCAGCACAAAGAGTCTGGGTCGTGATTCTGGGTATGTATGGGACCCACTTAAAATACAAGCAATGTCTCTAACTAATCAGATTCAATAATATAGGATCCTGATTGACATGTACAGTAGGCGTAGTATGAAATGCGTCTATTACATGTGAAATCGGTGTTCGCTGACATAATTAATAACAAAAGTGAATTTTATATTGACATTGATATATACATATTGTGATAGACACCTGACACCTGATTGTATACCTGACTTGACACATACTCTACTGTGTGTTATCTGCATTACTATTTATTTACTTTATGCATGTTACTTCTTATCCAGTATATTTTTATAAAAGTATTGTAGTGATATATACACACTGTTTTTGCGCGTGCACCTTCCCTTTTTATTTTACACACTCATTGGGTCGCTTTCTGATGATCCTGGATTTGCACGTCTAACTTGGATGCTTTATTTTATTGTTCATGTGTTTGATGAGACTGTACATGTTGCGAGGAGTTAGAGTCTCTCTCTTCTTGATTATCAGTATTCCTGCTCTTTTATTCGTGTTATTTCCTGATTCTCTCTATTTTGTATCCAGTTACCTTTTCATTCTTTATTCATCTATTATTAGGTGATGGATTTATATGTTATATTGCAGTGATTTTATTGCCTTTATAAATAATTTATATAACTTGTTCAAGTTACTTTAGCCTTAGCATGTATGGGTGGGGTATTTTTCTCGCGTATATACGTCACCGACTCTTATTGCGACTCCGCTTTCACGTATTTTAGGAAGCGGGTTGTGACAAAACTCAAATTGAAACTCTCAAATTATAGAACTTTTTCCCTAAACACCCTATAAGCCCATTGAATGACTGAGTCATCTTCTCTGGTTTCGGTTGACTGCCATCAAAAGCAGAGAAAGATGATCGAGAAGAAACGCAATTCTCACTGATAATATTACATTTTGTTAATACCTTTTTAGTTAAGATAATATTTAATGGTTAATTATTTTGAAGGCTTAATATACTTAATTATAGTTCCTGCCTACCTTATTATTCTCATGTCATTTTTTATATTTGGTATTTCACAGCATATTATTCTTAACAGTGTTTGAGTTTTATTTGTGGATCATATATTGTGCAGGACTAAAAGATCATGTTGATTAGTATTTCTTTTAGTTGATTAGTAAAGATTTAGTTAATTAATCTTCGTGTTGTTAAGAAGGTACAAAAATTCTTTAATTAATTTTGGAATCTATATCATTTGTTAATATTTTTTTTCTTTCTTGAATTTTTATATGATAAAAGTCGTCATGGCTTAGTTTTGAATATCGCATATCTTACAACTCAGCATCAAATAACGAGGGAAAAAAAAGAATTCTTCTACTTTAAGATTTGAACATATGATATGAAAAATGTAAGATACTCATCGAATTATTAATTGGATTATTGTTGATTTTGATATGAAAAATACAATACCACACAAATTTTTTTCTTTAGATTTTTAATTCTTTGTAGTCTGTGAATATGTCCAACTTTTTATTTGATTCATATCCTACTCAAATTATTTTATTTTTTTACTTTTAATTATTTCCTTATTTATTATTCTTCATTTCTATTTAATTTTTATCTATTTATATTTTCATTTTAAGGATTTTTGCTTATTTTAATTTTTTTATGTTCATTTGTGTTTCTTTTTTCCTTCATATTTTTTTTAATCTTTAATGTTTTTGAATATGTTCAACTTTTTATTCAATTCTTCCTTTATCATTTTTTATTTTTTAATTGACTCTTTATATACTTCTCTCTATTTCTTTCTTTATTTTTTAATTATTTTTCTTCACTTAAATTTTTTTTCTTTTTTTTGACTTCTACTTTGTTTGTTTTTCATATTCAGACTACTTATTTCTTTTCTTATTCTTTCTTTTCACATTTTTTAAACTCTTTCTTTTAGTTTTTAATTCTCTCTTTTCTTTTTCTTTCCATATTTTTAAACAATTTTTTTTTCTTTTTCTTCCGTTTTTATTATTTATGGTTTTGTTCCACTTTTTAATTTCTTACTTTTTGCACTTTTTTAATTTCACATATTCTTTTACTTTATTTTCTCCTCTATTTCTTTTCTTTTTTTGGGTATTTTTTTCTTTTGAAGTTTCTTTCATTTATTTTTTAAGCAGTCTTTTATTCCCTTCTATGTATTTTTTTTTTGTTTTTCAGTATGTTTTTCTTTTCTTCTTATCCGTATTTTGTCTTGGGCTTTTTCCAATTCTACTATACATAAGTTTCATAATTCTTTCTTTGCCTTTTTGTCTAGTTTTTTTGATATTTCTTTTTTCAATTCTCTCTTTTTTTCATTTTTTTCTTTACTATTCCAAAGTTTCTTTGTTCATTGTTTTTAGGGTTTTTAGGATCTTAAGCCCCTAAATAATCTCTTATTTTGATATTAGTCTTAAATAATATCATATTTGATTATTAGTCTTCCATAAAATGAGGTCCATTTGATATTAGTCCTTTACTATTTATTTCATCTAAATCTAATAAGTAATCGTGGTAAAAATATAATTAGAATGTTAAATTAAAAATTTGTCTAAAATTTTGGAGTTTCATGAGTGAGAAAAAGTCAACAAAATGACAGTGAGGAAACACTTAGTAAATAAAATTCTTTACAAGAAGAGAAGTACAAGTAATAAAATCCAATAAAAAAAAGAAAGGCAAGAAAGTTGTAAGATATTTTAGATCGACACGGGTAGAAGAAGAAATGCAATAAGGCAATGTGCTAATATGATTAGAAAGTAATAGAATATTTCTTGTTTTGAAATAAATATTTTAGGCATAGAGGGACTTGTAACAAGTGATTGATAATTGTGGGTGACTAATATCCAGATATGATATTGTCATGGACAATATCCAAATAAGAGATTTATTAGAGTCCTAGACCTAAAAACCTTATTTTATATATTTTCTTACTTTCTATTTTTAGATATTATTCAACTTATTTTTTATTATTTTTTTAACTTTGTTATTCATTTCTAGATACTTTTTTTCTTTTTCCTTCCTTTCTTATGGAATATTATTTTCTTCATACATAATCAGTTGCTTTCTATTTGTTTATGAAAATAGTAACATCTTATGTTTAATAGATGAATATAATCTTTTCTAATAAATAGGTCAAATAAAAATATTAAATAGATCTCCATCAAATTAAGGATTGCTAAAGTTAGAAAAAAAACTTCATGTGCATGACACATGCACTTGGATATTATATATAGATATGGATATTATAATTATTATTACCACTTGTAAAAGCATTGGTTTTAGTCGAAAGCGAATTTAAGCCTTTAGATTACATAGCTCATTGATTTTCAACCTTTAATTTTAATTTAAATACGAGGTTTAAAGCATAAATTAAATTAACTTAAATTGATCCATGATATTAATAGGCTACGTCCTTTCCAAAAAATTCAATTTTGATTTACAAACATATTTATTAAGTTACTAAATATTTTAATATTATTTTATCATGTTATTTTTGTTATTATTATTATAACTAAAATCATATTTTGAATTGGATTTATGTTTCTGAAATTATAAATATTAATTTGATTAGTTACTAACCGTAGTTTAGATCAATTTTTAGCTATAAGGTACACTTCAATGAATTATAATAATTGATTTTTTGTTGTAAAGTGAGAAGATATTCAATTTTAGCTAAAAAAATATAATGTATTAAATTATCAAATATTATTTATCTTTAAATCTAATAAGTTATATTTTGATACATCAAAATCATATTTTCAATAGAATTTGTGTTCCAAAAATTATGAGTAATAATTTGATTTGTAATAGACATGATTCAAGTATATTCATGATATTAATATCTATGGATTATCATGATAGAAATTTCACCTAAAACAAATTAAATTAGTTGATGAATTTTCTAATCTTGATTAATTTATTGTTAAAAACATAAAAATCAATAAAGATGGTTGTTTTTTTTTTATTATAAAAATGTTTTCATCAAATCAAAATTTAAAAAGACATAAAACTTAGAAGAAGCAATTTTAAAAAACCCGACCCGACCCGACCCGTTATTGGACTCTCCAATTTCCAGCTTCTGGTTCTCGTCTTCGAGCACTTTCTTGCTCGTTCGCTTCATCTGCGTCTCTCGTCTTCATATTCCTTCTCGTTTTCTTTCTTTCTTTCTTTCTCTCTCGTCGTGGCGCCAAATTCGATATCAGATCCATCGGCAGGATTTGCTTTCTGTTGCTCTGATCTCAGTCGAGGTTTCTAGGGTTTCATTCGATCGCTCGATCCCATTCTAATGGGGGAATCAAAGATGGACGACATCCCTCTTCCTGCGCTCTTCGACCAGGCCAAGAAGATACACTCCATGGCCTCCGAATCCACGGTTGATCAGGTACTCGCTTGATCTCTTCTTCTTTTTAATTAAAAAAATTAGAAATTTTAGTTGATATTTATGAAAAAAACTTTTTTTTTATTTTGAAAATTAGGAGACACTGAGGAAGGGGATTGAGACCCTTCGCCGCTGCGAAGAGATGGTAATCAAGCTAGGGTTGTTCTCCTCCAACGAGTCGAAGGATGACGTCAGCACCACCAATCTGAAATATCTCCTAGTAAGTTCCGTTTGATACTGAATCAGATGGAACCTTGAAACTAGTGTTGACTACGGTCGTAGTAATTCTGTTTTTTTGGGTGAATTATGTGGAGATCTTTGTGGATAGTGGAAGCTTTAATGACCCTAGTGGCTGGAGATTAGGAGTAAGGAAAGAGCATTGGACGTGTGTTATTTTTGTGTTAAAAGTTATCGTTAAACTTCTAGTGTGCACTTCACATGTTCGGGTCTACTGGCCGTTTTAGTTCTTATAGAGAATTGGCATGTTCATAATCGTAAGCTATCTCATGCTCTCTCTATGTATATGTGTTTTCATGTAATTTTCGTGTCATGGGAACATCATATTAACATTGGAGACTTATAGGGATATTTACATTTGTGCTCATGTCGTGAATCTTTGCCCACTTCTATGTAACTTGCAGTTTATGATACTAGATTTTGGAAGTGGATTGAAAGAAATATTAGACCAAACAGTTTACTCTAGATATGAAAGGGGTTAGCCCTCCAGTAACACCTCCTCACTCCTACGAGGGAGGTTCCATGTTTGATTCCCATAATTGTTGAATGGGAAGTTGGGTCGGGTACTATATATTATGGCTAGAGCATTTGTTTTATCCTTTATTCTTAAAAAATGCCAATTTACTCTAGCAAAAAGTTCAACAACTATTAGGGTATAGGAGTTAGGATTTTTTTAGGAGTAGAGGCTTTGTTAATTTGGTAGAGGCTCGCGGCAAGAGTTAGCCAACACAGTCCAAAGCTGATGTAGCTAACCCTTCCGCTAGCGGCAAAAGGTAGGGGGCCTTGTGCATAAATAGACTTCTAAAACCCAACATTTAGCCCTAACACCATTGTACCTGTTAACTATTGTTGTATTTTGGGTGTTTGACGAGAGTTAGTTGCTAAAGTAGCCTAAGGGACTTGCCATATTTAGTTTACATATGTGTATGTGTCATGAAACTTTGTAAGTTATACGTAGTTGCATTATATATAATACTGAATTTTGGATGCCAAATAAAAAACATGTGGATTAAATAAGTTATCCTAAAAAGAAGTTCAACAACTATTTGAAAGGAAGGAACCGCCGTATATGACCTTGGTAACTAGACTAGACTTAAAAAAGACAGCTTAGACTCAAGGACGTAAAGTATGGATTTCTTAGTGAAGGGTGGATTTGGTAGAAAGTGGTTTAGAAGAGGAAGTTCAGAAGCTTGATGAAACAACTTGGTATAGAAAGGGACACCTGAGACTCATTTCTCAAGAGTCAAAGTCTCTTAACTTTCATTGAGATTTTGTATCTCTCAATTCTTTTCTTCCACTTAGTCTTTACTCACCTATTCTTTATTTACCGGGGAAAGGATTGTTGGATGAGATCATACCAGCATCAATAAGTATATCATCCCTAAAAATGAAAGTTCAATCATTCATGCATACATTTTAGATCTAAATATTAGTAAATTTCTTATTTGTAATAATAACTAATTGATTTTTGCTCATAAGATGGTAACTACATGTGTTTATTGCAATTTGGTGGGAAACTATAACAACTGTGACAACCTTTATTTTACCGATGGAGTATCTGCACTGCAGTGCACTACAATACTGATGTTGTAGTGTATTCTACATCAACACAACTGAAAATGTGATTTATATAGATTTCATTTTAAATGGAAAGATATGAAACTGAATTTGATAGGAAATCTCGATTAGATACAAACTAATTAATTAATCAAAAATTGATAT
The DNA here is from genome assembly GCA_038442645.1 of Agave tequilana. Taxonomy (NCBI): domain Eukaryota; kingdom Viridiplantae; phylum Streptophyta; class Magnoliopsida; order Asparagales; family Asparagaceae; genus Agave; species Agave tequilana. The sequence goes on along the minus strand of JAVJIF010031933.1, from coordinate 162,919 downwards.
CGACATCCCCTACCCAAAGTCTTTCTTTTATATTCCAAAGTTAATCACAACAAAATAAAAATCTAAAATCTAATTGGGTTTTGAGGTACCCGATACGATATTAACTTTATAATATTGCCCAATATTGGTGTATTGTCAATATTGATGGTCAGTATTGATATTAAACGCCATTGGACGATGCCTATACCGAGGTTTTTAAACTATGATAATAATGTAAAAAAAACATTGCATGCTTCACCTACATCAACTCTGTCCTACTTGTGAAAACTCAACCTTAGTTTAGTGACCATCAATTTTCAAATATTTCTTTTGGAGCTTACCACGTAATTTTAAAGTAAAATACCATTGAATCACGATCTTTTTTCACAATGCATGGAAGTGCAAGCAACTCCATAAACACGACAGGTTATTTTGTCAAAATTAGAGCATGGAAGACAAACAAGTTTTGCCATGTGATAGGATAAAAAGCACGCTCAAGCTGCGTTTGACAACAAAAGTTAGGTAGTCAGAATTATGATTTTTGTGAGCTTAACAATGGAGAGTTATGAATTAAATTTTGTTGGTTGTTTGTTGAAACTAGAATTAGTGAGATTTAGGAATTGAGATACGAGAGAAAATAAGAGAAAAATCTTTCGAGTTTTTGGTGTAATTAGTAGCCTAGAATTAGGGAGAGTTGGGTGGTCTTTGACAGTGTTCTAAATATCACCGATATAACCCCGATATTGCGCCGATTTTGCGTTTACGGCACCTAGCCGCAATGATTTAGCACATCCAAACCGATATAGCGATTTTCACCCAAAATCGCCGATAAATCAGCATGGACCCGATATATCGGCCGCAATTTCGACGATTTTGGACCCGATATAGCGTTCACACTCAATTTCTAGGTTAGATATTTGGGTAATTCGAGCGATGTGGCAATATGACATTTGTGAAGATTCTACACTTGGATAGTGATTATGCATTTATAAGCTTAATGCAAGTTATCGAGTTAAGTATATCTTAAACATATAAGTATGATGTTTTATGTAGCTTTATATAATTTATGCATATTTATCTTATTGAGATGCAATTTAAGACAAGAAGATATGTATATTTACAGTCCGATTTTGACATCCGATTTTTGAAAATATCCCCGATATGTCCCCATCCCCGATAAATTTTCCCGGCTGATGTAGCCGCTGTGGCCGCCGTTTAGAACACTGGTCTTTGATGTGGTTTTGATGTAACTTGAGAATCATCATTTACCCTACATGTCTTGCCAATTTTATTCTGTTTGACAAAAGTTAGTATAACTTTGAGCTAATTCTCATTACCAAACAAGACCTAAAATTGTAAATACCAATATAATGTAAGCATCAAAATAAGAAAACATAGACCAAAGAATTTACTTTAAACCAATGTTCAAAATAACGCGTTATAACGCATTACGGTAACTAATGCGAACCAGCCGTTAGTTAACACCCGCAAATAACACAATCACTAACCTGGGGTTTTTTTTGCCATTAACGTACATTACATTACGTTATTTATGTAACACATAGCAACATACTTTACTGTGCTAAGCCTCATTTTATAAAAACACAACCCCGATCCCTTGTTCTCATTCTAGGGCATAGAAAAATCCCCCCCCCCCCCAAAAAAAAAAAAAAAAAACCAAAACGAAGAAGAAAGAAGAAGCGCAAAATCCCACGATTCCTCATCGTCGTTGGTGGTTCCTCGCCGTCGGAGGATCCTTGCCGTCCCTCGTTCTCGTCCTCGGTGCCTTGAAGAAGAAAGAAGAAGAAGAAAGAAGACCTACCTCTTGTCGTTATTATCGATTCCTCACCATCAGTGGATCCTCGCCGTCTCTGGTTCTCGTCGTCATCACCTTGAAGAAGAAAGAAGGCCTCGCAGGTTTCTCCCCCTGATCTCTCTCTGTCTCTCCCCTTCGATCACTCTCTCTGCTCTTTCCTCCTGATCACTATTTTTCTATCTCTGCTCTTTCTCCCTCCCACTCTCTCCTACTCTCCCTTCCGATCCTCCCCCTCCCATTCTCTCTCTGCTCTCTCTCCCTCCCTTTTCTTCTCTCTCTGCTCTCTTCCTCCAATTTCTCTGCTCTCAGAGAGAGCAAAGAGAGATCCGAGAGCAGAAAGAGGAAGGAAAGAGCACAAAGAGAGATAAAGGACGAAAGAGCAGAGAGATAGGGAGGGGGAGAGAGCAGAGAGAGATTGGAGGTGGAGAGAGCAGAGAGAGTGATGGGGGAGAGGGAGCAGAGAAATATCCGAGTGATTGGGGGGAGAGCAGAGAGAGTGATAAATTTTTAATTTAATTTTTATGCTTTTAAATTCAATTCAAAGATAGAACATAGAAATATCTGTGAGTGATGATGGAAATATCATGCTTATGTTTTTTTTGCTAAATTATCATGGTTAGTTGTTTTAATTCAATTATTATGCTTGTTTGTGTAGGTGTTATAATTCAATTCAATTATCATGCTTGTTAGTTATAACTCATGCTTGTTTGTGTGATTGAATAGCATGGCTAAAAGTTTGGATCCCGCACATGAATTTGCGGATCATATAACCAGTGATCCTCCGAATGTGTTTTATTGCAACTTTTGCAAGCATAAAATAACTGCAGGAATCACTAGGCTAAAAATTATTGTGAGACTTGCTAAATATATTATATATTTTTTTGATATTTTTTAGATTTTTTAAAATTATTTTTCTATTTATAAAAATTCTTAAATATAGTATATATATTTATTTTTATTAAATAAATATTAAATCGCGTAACTTATGTTATGCGTTACATTATAACATATCTTAACATAACAATGGAAAAACGTTATCGTTATTTTAAACATTTCTTTAAACAACTCACCTACTGTCTATAATCAAGAAACCACCGAAAACTGTTACTTTGATAATTACGCCTTAGTCTTTAAGAATGATAGGTTGAAATGCAGATGTAAATGATTGATTTGTAACTTGAAGGCTTGAAGGTTGATTATATGGACGGTGGCTCGATAGAGCAGGGGAGTTTAGAAGCTAGATGAAACAACTTGAAGGAAAGGGATACTTGAGACTGACTTCTCGAATCTCTCCTAGGTTCCTCACTTGAATCCTTTCTTTTCTATTTCTCCTCTTTTGTTCTTTATCTATAGAAGAAAGGAATGTCTCAAATCTAAGTTGGTATCGGTAGCATTTAATTTAGGTTAAAATGAAGATTCACTCACGCCTGAATCTCTTCAGATTTCAACCTTATTAATCAATTTCCTACTTGCAACAACTAACAAGAGACTAATTAATTTTGGTTGCAAGATGACAGTTGCAGGTGGCTAACACAATTTGATAGGAAATTTCTGACAGTATTTAACACCCTTCGTTCAATGCTACAGATTCCACATTGTGATACTGCCTATTGCCAAACTGAGGCTGTAGTGCCCTTATGGCCCATAATGTGGCTTATTTGAAACCTTTAGCATATTGGTCAACCTTTAAGGTTTGAGATATCAACCAAAACGTATCAGTTTCGGTTCTTTTGTTTCAGCTTCAAAGGGGATGATATGAAATAGCACCAAAAAACTCAGTTTCAGCATGTTTCGTTCAAGTTTCGGTCATATTCATTTAGTTTCCCTTGGGTTTTGACCAATCACTTGTAAAAGGGCTGTGATTTGGGAAAGAAGTCAGTTTCAAGTTTGAATCGATCAACATGGAAAAACGGTACGTTTTTTAAACACATCAAAGGGACAGTGATTTATACATGATTCCTAACAAAACTTTGGAAACAACAAATAATGGGCGGATCCACGCAAGATAGAAGGGGGGGAGAGAGAAAGTTAAACATTGTCAGGATTGGTCAGGCTATAAAACACAGAAGTCTTCAATGTTTAAATACAGGCTAGGTTGCACAACATCTGTTAACTCAACCTCATTGACTAATGTTCCTATACATAAGTTGGGATTGGGTCCTATTTGCATCAGGTTGTAATACGGCCTTTACCTTTAAATTGTAAGCACTATTATATTCTACAATTATATCCCAACAATAGTGAATTATGTTATTTTTGTTCATGAAATAAACCATGTTAATTGTCAATCTTTTCAGTTCTATACATAAAGTTAAATGTTACTCACCACATATACACACATATATAATAGTGAAACAGGCGAGTGAGGCTTGGCTCACTGGTAAAGGGGTGGGAGTGGGTTGTGGGGAGTCTCCGGTTTAAGTCCGGCTATGGCCTAATGTTCAAAAAATTGGAAAAAAAAAATACTGAAACAAAAAACAAAACTCAATCAAAAACATGCCCCCCAAAACCAATGAAAAATTCTAAATCAAAACCAAGTCCTCAAACATAAGTTTCCATCCTTTAAATAGATGGAAATTAGTTATGATTGGAAACTACATTAGACACAATCCTAACCATCTATCTAGCATCCAATCTAATGAACCAAATCCCCGATTATTCGTGGCCCCTATATCCGAAGGTTCAATAAGAAATTGGCAAACATTCCCACAAATAGGCTTTGGCTTTCTTTTAAATTCTAAAGCTAATCCCAACAGAATGAAATCGTAGTTATAAGAACAAGGTTAAAAAAACAAGACATTACATATCTCAGCCTGCATCATATGTTGACAGCCAGTAAAAACACAGTCATCTCTTTTTGGGAGTCTCTCAAGTTTTGAATCATGTTCCATACTCCATAGTTTACTGCATTCTGATTGGATATGTCGATGGTGAAATTTTCAAGTGGCATATGTGCTTTCATATTTGTTTGGATCTGTTATTTGCTGCTGCTTTTTTTTTGTCATCATATGCTATTAATTATTTGGCACTTAAAATATACAGCTAAACACTTTTATAATTTTCAGGTCCCCTTTTATCTTGGAGAATTGACAGAAAAAGTTGCACAAGACGACAGGATACAGGTTATTAAGATAGCCCAGGATCAATTGAAGGTGAGCTCTACAGCTTATGATATTATGCAGGCTGATTTTTCAGCTGTCAGATTTCTTCGTCAGTGTTAACTCCATCAGTTATATTTCTTTCATGTCTTTGGGGGTCCTTAGGAATTCATTTCAATCTGTGAAGCACTGGAGCTTGTACCTGAAGAGGAGATCAAGGCTTCAGCACAAGGGGCTGCAGATTCAGCCGCAGTTAGACGGGCAAAGAAGGTTTGATTTTATAGACTGCCTAGAGTAATCCAGGAGGAGTGATTGATGAATGACAACGACTAAAATGGTTCATAAACATATGTATAAAACAAATCCAAAATATTGGTTGTCCAGTACAGTATCACAAGAACAAAAAGCCTAGACATGTATATATAAATCTATGTCGAAATATTTTCCTATAAATCTTTGTTCTCCATTTGTTGGATATATATGATGGGTTCCTCTGATGAGGTTCAGAAATTGCTCGATAGCTGGATGCATGTTAAAAGCATGATCACTAAGCAATCTACAAAGTATGTCTACCACAATCTAACGATGGAAGTTAGAAATGTATGTAGAGATCAAAAGAAAGAGAATGTCTCTCCTCTATTTAAATAAGACATTGCTCCAAGATCTTAAGCAAGGTTTGTATAGGCATGACACTTGAGGAAATCCTTGCTGTTGAAGTCTAACCACCATTGGACTCACTTCAATCAGAACCTTCAAACACAAACTCAACTAAAGATATTTTCATTAGTTAATTGTACACCTAATATCATTGTATAGAGATGCTTCAACCTAGAACAATTCCTAGTCTCGGATCTCATAAGAAAGGCAAACACCTTATTAAGTCTCAAACAACATTTGATCCACACTTACTTTTGCCTATTAACAAAAATACAACCAAGATTCAAGTTAAAAAAGAAGAAGCAAGGTTTTCCATTACCCTTACATTAGATGGTGAATTCTATCTGTAATTTTTTTAATTGAAGTTGCTTGGCAGAATGACCCAAAGTTTGTCCTCCTTGTGCGCGTTTAGGGAATCTTTTACATTGGGAAGGTTTGAGGATTTTTTATAATGCTAACCTTAAGTGTGTAACAGTTATATCTAGGAAATTTTTTAAGCTCCTTGTTTATAGTGGAGTTCATTTCTTTTTTTTACTTCCCCTTCTATCAGTTAATAGTTGTTCGTGTAACATCAATGCCTTGTCTTTAGGAATTCGGATGTTTATGAATGCTCAAGTTTAGGAAATGTTTTAACATGTTGAGTTAAACTTTATTAAAAATTGTACATGTCTGTCTTTTAGTTTGTAATACGTATAACGGCAATTCATCTTGTCTCTTTATATATATTATTGGGACATGTTTGTAACACTTTTCCAATGGGGAGCATAGGAGTTCAAATTGTGAGTACCCATTTCGCAATTCACATATTTACTTTGAAATTCATGGTTTATGGATATTGGATTTCTAGGGTAATTGATTGTTTGACTCGCCTACCTAACTTGTTATAATACCCTCCCCTCCCCGCCTTTAAAAAAAAAAAAACCACCATCACCCATACACACACGCGCGTGCGCAGAGAGAGAGAGAGAGAGAGAGAGAGAGAGAGCAAACCCCAAACAAACACACAAAACAACGACGATAACAAAAATCAAAACTTTGTTGAGATGGGGGCTAGCCCTTGTGTCAGACACCTACTTGTTTACCAACGCGCCAGGATGGTGAGCGTGTAAAGTATTGGACTGTTACTCTTGAAAGAATGTATATTATCTTACAAATTATTCAGCTCAAACTTTTGAATTTAAGTTATTCCTATTTTGCTTAAACTTCACTTCTTTCTTATTGGTTGTATATTAGATTGCTCGGTTCAAACGCCAGAGAGCTGCAGAATCAAAGCTTCAAGAAATCAAAGAAAGAAAGGAGAGACGAGGGCGGTCCTTGAGAGCAGCAGCTTTGTCCACCCCTGTCGAGCATGGGGAGGAGGATGTGCTTGATGATGATGGGGAAGAAGAAAGGGAGGTCTGATTTTATGCAATAAATAGTCGTTATCAGCTGTATATTTGAGCATATAAATTAATATTATTCAATATACTAAGCATGCACTTGTATTGTATTTCTCTAGAATCATTTTCCTTGCACGATTAACCTAGATGCTTCCTTTTGTTTTCATCAAATTGTTACTTAAGCATTATGTTAGCCTTCTAATTCTCTAATGTTTGTTACTTCCAATCTAAGGAGTCGCAGCTTCACAAGCCCTTTTTTGCCTGATTAACCTGAATCCTTCGGGTTTCTTTCTTGCAAATGCAAGTAGTTAGTCATTATGTTAACCCTCCTAATTAGTCCCTTAGGAATTTTTTAAGCCTAACCACCCTCTCTCTTACTCTTCGCCCCATCCACCACCACCAGCACCACAACACGCATGCACACGTGCCTCTCTCTCTCTCTCTCTCTCTCTCTCTCGAGTGCGTTTTCTGCCTTCTCAACATTTTACCTGTACATGCAAGCCTTTTATAGATTGTGAGGGCAATTATTCAAGATGGCATGTATATGTCTGTGAAGACCTGTATGTGACATAATTAACTAAGTTTGCTTGCTTTATGGATGTTATAATTTGTGCTGTTATGTAGAAAGTTTCAGCTTTTTGCCTGTTCTCTGGAAAGGGAGATTTGAGCTCGCTTGAGCAGTAGCCTAGTGATAGCAGTAACCTCTCTCATCCAAAAATGGCTGTTGCTTGTGTCTCAAAGTTTAATATATTTACGTCAAGAAGTTCATTTTTATTTACAGAGCTGTGGTGGGGATTTTCCGTCACAGACGATTGGACGCTCCCGTTTGATCTTACCAAAAATACAGAAAAGAGAAGAACACCTCTCCGGTAAGGAGCGCCGGTGTGATGTCGGCCGAAGACCCTCGGGCGTGAGATTAAATATCTTTGTGTGAAGAAAGCAAAGAATACTAGTATGTGGTGTTTTCGGTGGTAATCAGAAGCTAACCTCCTTCTCAATCGAGATCGAGATGTATGTACTACTTGGAGTTGTAAATGAGGGCGTGTAAATTACAGATCTCTATAACTGCATGATTTGTATGCTTTGATTCCCCATAACTGCTTGATTGTTGGGATCGTCACGCAGAGATATCCGTCACTATTCATAACAGCCCGCATTGAAGTAGGGGCGTTGTAATGTTTCAAACGTGGGGATAATCTGGCGGCGTAACCGAATCCACGAATCACCGGGATCCTGCTGCTAGGTTGTAACCAGCGTAAAGGCAACAGTCTTCGCAGAGTGTCTTTGTTTCAGAAGTTGGGGCACCTGACTAGCGGGGCGGCTTTCGCACGAGTAGAGCATCCGTGGTGGATGATCTCAGATCATTATGCTTGGAAGGTAGTTCTGAATAAGTGTGGGCTCGGGGCTGGACCCAAGGCTTTCTCCTTGGGCCCACACTGGGCCTGCTGGCACATCGAGTTCGTTGGTGACTTGGGATGCTTCTGATGCAGTGGGACATGTGTCGTGATCTTGACAGGGATCAAAATCTGACAACTACAGATGCCCCCTTGTCCCCCCTTTCCGGAGTCTCGAATCAGTAAGGTGGGGAGGCGTAAATGACTTGAATATCTGATTTTAGGCTATACTTGTCGTTTTATGATCTAGGAAAAGCAACTGGTGCTCTCTTCAAATCTTGTGCATTTAATGTCACTCTTGCTCTGTATGGCCGGCTGTCAAATCTTGTGTCTGATCGGTTTGCACAGTAGAGAGATAAGCGCTTTTTAGACTGTCAAACCTCGTTGGGGTATGTGCGACGGTTCAATCTAAATCAAGGGGTTGCCGCAACGCCTCAATTCAAACCTGAGGCCATCATTGGGTGACATCATCTCCCAGTGTATAAATGGAGGGAATACTCAGAGAGAGGATCCTTCTGAAGAATAGATTCTTGCATTCAAAACCTTCTCACCCCATCTTTGTGATTAGTACTACAGGTCTCAGGATCTTTTTCAAGATGACGAAGGGAACAGGAAAGGCAAGAGTATTGTTCACGAGAAGAAACAGAAGAGATCTGCTCCCCAGACTAGAGGGGATGGATTCATCCATCCTTTCCAGCCAGGAGGAGGTAAACGATTACTTGATGAGGTACTGCGGTCGTGTGCTGTCGATGATTGTGAAGTTTTGCCCTGCTACGATGGATGTGAAGGTGGTTCCTCTCGCTGGGGTGTGTATTTCCACCCCCAGGTCTTGTCATTGGGGGTTCAACTGCCTCTGACTTCGTTTGTTCGAAGTGTGTTGGGGTACTATCAGGTTCTCCCACTTAGTTTGCGCCGAACACGTGGCAGACGATCTTGGCTTTTGAAGTCCTTTACTGCACCTATGCTTCCTCCTCATACGGGCTTGATGTGTTCTGCGCCACCTATGTGATAAGGAAGACTGGGACTGGTGTTTGTTTTTTTAAACTGCGGAATGGTTGGCAAAAGTTGATTTTCTACTTGGTGGACAATGACCATGGGTGGAACGACCCTATGGTTTGAGTTTCCGGTCCTTAGGAAGCGGTCTTGAGAAGTGATCGCGGACTTGTTCCACTCTAGTGGAATAGGGATTCGATCTTTCAAGTTTTGGACTCGATTTCGGAGGAGGTTAAGGCTCGGGCACTTTAGCTATACGAGATCTCGAATGATTGTCGCAACTGGAGTTGGTTGCTGAATCCGAACAAACCTGTAGAGCCTCCTGCCATCGCGAGGCGTACGACCATGGTCCGAGATGATATAGTATCTCTGCCCGGCACCGACATAGAAGAGGTTAATGTGGATGTGAAGCACGAATAGAGCCGGAAAAAGGCTCCTCTCCGGGATGACTCACAGAAGAGAGATGATGGGATCAACTTCCCGAGCTCGCACCTCCAGAAAGGTAAACATTTCTCTTGCTTAATGCGTGTCATTTCTTTCTGTATCATGACCTTTGATTTCAGAAAGATGAGTCATTGGATTATGGATTTGACGATGAAGAGCTGGCAAGGGCGAAGAAGTCCTGAAAGGATTCTGTGATGGAGGGGCATCTTTTTGATAAGGAGTCTGTTCTCGAGACTTCGGGTCTGCCCGAACGGTCTGCAGCTCCTCACATCCTCGAACCTCAGGGCTTAGACTATATCTAACTCACATGTCCGAATGAGGATCTAGTCTTGATTCCTCCTGGCCTGAGTTGTCATCTGATCCTTGAGTGATGTACGTGGGAGAGGAGCGACATGTCGGAGGTAAAACTTCTACAGTGCCTGCAGAGGGCGCTTCTCTATCTTCGAATATAGGACATGCTCTTCAAGCCTCCACCATCGGGGCAGGATTGTTCCTGAAGAGGGGGGGGGGACAGGAAGCGTCTTTAAGTAACTTTCTCGATGGCCTGGAGGAGTTTGAAGCCCTCCCTTTGAAGAGACAGAGGAAGATGTTGGAGAACGGTCTTTTCAAGGTTAAGTGTGGATCCAGGTTCTGTTTTTGGTGACGTGCTCCATCAATTTCTGAATGTTTCCTCTGTAGGGTGCAGTGGTTACAGGGTATGTCCCTTGCTAACCTGAGGAAGGGGTCGACGAGATCTTCGCGTAGAGGAAGGCAGCGAAAGATAAACTCCTCGAGCTACAGGCTGCCATGAAACTAGCATGTTGCGAGTTGAAAGAGGAGTTGTCACAGTTACAGGGTGATCTCAAACTTGCCCTCGAAGAGAAGAACACGACCAAAGCTGAGCTGGAGCAAGAGAGGATTGCCTCGCAAGAGGTGATGGATGGGCTCCGTGGTGATTTGAAACAGGCTCTCGCTAGAAGGGATGGAGCAGAAAAGCAAGCCGATGATGACATGAAGAGGCTGCAAGATGTGGTGCAGCTGTTGAAGATCATAAAATATAGAGGGGTACCGCGATTATGCCCAGGGCAAATCATCGAGTTATTCTTTTGAGGACGAGAAGGAAGTTCCAGTTCAGAAAGCCCTCGAGATGCGTTGATGTTCTCGCCGCCTTGGTTGGTGCCTCCAATGTGGAAGCGGGAGCTAAGGTCGGAGGAGGAACTGAACCGGGTTTCTAGACTAGGTCTTCTCATGAACACTATGTGAGTGATGTTCGAACATGAGAGCCTTGTATGCTGTCTTTGTAATCCCCTTCCTATTATTAGTAAAGATTCCTCGCACTAGTTTTGCTTTAAATCTCGCTCCGAGTTCTCATCATTTCTTTTGTTGGATTGTTGGTTATAGTCTTGTGTTTCAGTGAACGCAGGCTCAAAAGTCCCTCTGGATCTGAACTTGACCTTGGTTCATCATGGCAGTCCAGGTGATCATCCGAGTTGTCATGGACATTATGGAAGCATTTCTTCTGATGATGGAGATCACAAAGAACATCTTGATGATCCTGCTCATTACTACAACTCCGCCTATTATGATGATCCAAGTGCTTCCTCGTCCAGAGTCGGTGCGGACTTGGTGAGCCCGGATCTTTGCTGAATTTTTTGCGTGATAGGCGAAGAGCGGTAATGGAGGGGCGCCTTCACTTGTTCTCCCTATTGAGGCTGTATGACTGTAGCGCCCTGATCCCACGGATACGGAAACACTACTGCGACGTACATACGCAGGGCGATGGTACCATCACGTATGTACGCTAAGCATTAATACAATATGGGAATCAGAGTACGGAAATACGTAGTAATATACATTCCAACACAAAAGTATAAGTACTCAGTCATCACAGTCTGTGACATAATATTACATAAATATCACATCACCATGGAGTACAAAGGTAGACTGTACAGGGGTACAAAAGATAAGAACTCACGAGCTGAAAAAGAGAATCTCGCGAGCGAGGGTAGACAGGATGAAGCTACGGCTGATTCGCCTGCTCATCGAAGAAGGCCTGGTGCTTAGCTAATGGGTCCACCTCAATCCAAGCTGTAAGATCTGGACATGCAAATCCAGGGTTAGTGGGTAACCCAGCGAGTGCAAGAAGAACCCAAATGGCAAGTATAAACAAAAGCAAGTGTATCAGGTCAAGTATTATATACTCAAATCAGTAAGCATGGAATAACCACAATAAATAGTGAAATATGAAAATGACATTAGAATTCATATGGCATGAAACAAAAGCAAGTGTAGCAGGTCAAGTGTTTTGTACTCAAATTAACAAGCATGGAATGACTACAATAAATAGTAAATATGGAAATGACAATAAAATTTATGAAGTCAATTATCAAGTTATTAAGACTCGTTCAATTTGTATGTTTTGGTATATGACCCATACCATATACCTCCGCATACAAGTCGAGCGAGGTTGGTTATTGGAAACTGATAGGGATCGACGAACTATGTTTAGAATGAGTCCCGTGCATGCCGGGGACAACGGTCCAGGAGTATCCGGTACTGAGCCGGAACGTACTGATAGGTACCCTGACTTACTATATGCTCGTAGGGCTTAGTATACGCCCGAACAGGAATAGAGTGTCACGCTCCCCAAAGGAATATACCCTGGGGATTACGGCACACCCGGCAGGCAGGCAGGGGAGTAGGGGTGCCAGTACACCCCACAGAAGCGCCTGGTGGCCTCCAGGTCGAATCCCAAGAATTAGTTGTACAACATTTGTATGGCCACCATAAACACAGAAGCTATATCGGTACCTATCAATTTCCCCCGTCCCGGTGTAAGTTGTTTAATTATTACAGATTGTCTAATGATAATATCCATAGGGTATTTGCAAAAGTCCAATATCCGTGGTTATCCTATTACGGGGATCAACATGAGTATAATATCAGGAGCATAATGTTAGGAGTCTCCTTATTTCAGGGGTTCAAGTATAGAGGGGTTTAGGAGCACAGGAGTTCAGGAGTACCAAATATCTAGTAACAATATAATAATCATGCCAAGTCCTCATAAAAGTGATAGTCATGAATATATAATGCAGTACAGGTGTCACAATATCAGGTCAAATGTACTAGTACCATGTGGAAGCATGTTAATGTCAAGTATCATATATCAGGTGTCAAGTATACCATGTCAAGTACCGGTGTCAGAGATTAGGTGTCAAGTATAACATGTCAAGTGCCGGTGAGACTGCAGAGTACAACATCATATATTAACTCGTATAGCGAGTTATCATGTACTAAAAACTACAGTAGCAATTGTTAGGCATGTTACGGTAGTAATAAGATATCCACATATCAATATATCATGCTATAAACACTAGAGTAGCATATACTAAGCATAATACAAATCACTCGCCTAAAAAATCGGAACGCAATACCGAGTTAAAAATCTGGGAAGTCCACTAACACGTCTGAGTATGCTACTAGTCCATATATTAATATATATTATAAATATTAGAGAGGAGAGAGAGAGTTGTAGGTGAGAGAGAGGGTGTGTGTTAGATATGATGGAATAATTAGGGAAATGAGGGGAAGGGTAATTAGGGGAAGTAAAAAAAGAAGGGTATATATGGAAAGGAGGAAAAGAAAGGAGGGAGAGGGGAAGGATGGTGGCCGGCGGGGGCGGCATGCCTGGCCTGGGGAGGGGTGTGTGGTGTTTGGAGTTTTGGTTATTGGAGTTGTTATTGGAGGAGATGGTGGTGGTTGTTGGTGGTGTTGGAGTAGGAGGAGATGGTGGTGGGGGTGGTTGGAGTGGAGGAATTGAGGGTTTTGGTGGTGAATTTTGGAGAAGAATAGGAGGGGAAGTGATGGGTTTTATGGGGAAATTAGAGAGGATGGGTTGGTGGTTGAAGGTAAGGGAGGTGAATGAAAGGAGAGGGGGTTGGGGGAGGTAGCGCCGGCGGCTAGGTGCGGCGGTGGTGATGGTGGAGGCAGCAGTTGAGGGTGGCGAGAGAGAGAGAGTGAGGGTGTTGGGAGGGAAATGAAATATGAGATGATGGAGAAGGAGAAAGGGAAAAAGGGAAGGAAATTAAAAGGAGAGGGAGAGAATGGGGGGAGGGATGGGGGATATGGGGGGTTGCTGCTGTTTGCAGCAGCCATGCTGCTGTAGTTTGAGATGGCAGGGGATGGGGAGGTATGGGAGCAGGTAAGGGGGGAAAGGAAGAGAAAGAAAAGAAGAAAAAGAAAGAAAAGAAAAAGGAAAAAGTAAAGGAAAAAACTAAGGAAAAATTAATGGAAAAATTAAATTAATATGATAACCTGGAAGTATTAAGTAGAAGAGTAGGGAAGGAAAAAGCAAGAAAGAAAAGAAAGGAAAACAATATTATTATTTAAATAGGGTAAAATTTGACTGTTTCAGAAACGCTATGAAAAATTCTCAAAAATAGAAAATATTATTTTAAAATGCCTGGTGAAATCGGATTTGAGAAATTCAATCTAGTTTTTAAATTAAAAATCTTGAAATCTTCTGGCGATACCGGTCTACACTAGAATCGGTCAAATTTTGATAAATTTAGAAAAATCTCAAAAAATATATTTAGATAGAAAATGAAATTCTAAGAAGTAATGTGAAAGCCATTTCTGAAAATTCAATTTCATTTGAAAACTAAAAAATCTGAGAATTGGTCAGTGATGCCAATCGACACCGGTTTTGAAGATTTTGCAGAATAATTTGGAAAATTTCAGAAAATCATGCAAAATCTAAAATATTGGAAAACAGTGTTTAAAACTGAAAAAGGTCAAATCAGGCAGTATGCTGGTATCGGGTTTCTGGTCGGGGTCAGGGCTGACTCTAAGACTAAGAATCCAGATCCGATACCATATAACATGAGCAATCACAACCAAAAAACAATTACTGGGAGAAAATTGAAACAATATAGTCAAAAAAATTTGGGACACGTTTCTGGGTCCCGGGAACGGGGTGCTACAATGACCATATTATCTCGCAGCTAGATGGTGAACTGACTCGTAGTAAGGAGACAAAAAGTAACCTCTGTGACAAGTGGCATCAATCAGCAACAAAGTCGATGGAGCAACTGCGGCAGTTGAAGGGTTCAAGGACATAAATCGTTTTCTGGACGAATCCCTTCAACCTAAGACGAATGAATTGAATGAATTGTTGGCTATGAAGCACCACGTGGATGAGATGGTCATAAGCAAGTAGAATCATGGTTCAAAGTCTCGGTCTCGGCCGCCGACTCGGCCATCACCGAGACGGATCGGTCTCGGCGACTCGGATCGGACTCGGGCGATACGCGCAAAACGCTACATAGAACGTCAAAAAAATTATGAAAAAATCATGACAAATCATAAAAAAATATAAACATCCAAATTCATGCATCACATATTCAAAACATATCACCTAACACTTAAAACATAACGTGAAAGCATAAATACAAGCTTCGTCGGTAGAAAAATATCAAAATACATGCATATACTAGATTAACCTACACTAACTTAATTACCTAACTTCAATAAAATTATTAAATTACCTAACTTAATTACAAAACTTTATTAGATTAAATTAACCTTACCTAAACTAAACTAAATTAAATTATATTAAATGCAAATTAATTAGAGAGAGAGAGAGAGAGAGAGGGAGAGAGACGGAGACAGAGGAGAGAGGGAAACACAGTGGAGGAGAGAGAGAGATGGGGGGAGAGAGAGAGAGAGGGAGAGGGGGAGACAGAGAGAGAGATACAGAGGGAGAGAGAGATACAGAGTGAGATACAGAGTGAGAGAGAGAGAGATACAGAGGGAGTGAGAGAGAGACAGAGAGAGAGATACAGAGGGAGAGAGAGGGAGTGAGAGAGAGTCCGACAGAGAGAGAGACAAAGAGAGAGAGTCGCTGCGGAGAGAGAGAGAGAGACAGAGAGAGAGCCGGGAGAGAGAGTCGCTGCGGGGAGAGAGAGTCGCTGCGCCGGCGCCGCTGCAGGGGAGAGACAGAGAAAGAGAGGGAGAGAGAGGCACAGAGAGAGGGAGAGAGGGAGAGAGAGACTGAGAGGGAGAGGGAGAATTACCTGCAGACGGACGGCGACGCGGGGGGACGGCGAGGGCGTCGCGGGGGGGGACGGCGAGCGCGACTGAGAGAGAGATCAGATCTGATCTCTCTCTCTCTCTCTCCCTCAGCGCGTTTTAATGGGGGAGTCACGGGCGCCGACTCGGACCCGATCCGGGTCGACTCGCCGATCTTCTGTTGACTCGGCCCTCCGAGTCATACCGGAGGGCGACGAGTCGGATACGACTCGGCCGAGTCGTATCTTACTCGGCCGAGTTTTCGTTCACTGAGTAGAATGCCATTAACTCTCACCGATCTCAGTTGGAGAAGACACAACACAAAAACCACAAGCTCTGATTTTGAGTTTGTCAGCTGGAGCAGGAAACCAAGCAGAGAAGGCTAGATCTGATTGGGTTGATTAACTGAAGCAAAGCGATCAGAGACGCTCTTCCGCTGGGAAGAGCAAAGCGTTGAAGACCTTCATCGTGAACTGGATAAACCCCGCTTTTGGATCCGAACCGAGGATGCGAGTGAGAGGAGTGGATAGAAATGTAGACTTGCATTTTGTATCTGTCTCTTGTATAATGTATGAACGAGTAATAAAGACGAATTTGAGTTTTGATGTTTTTCCCGAACTTCAGATGAAATCTCGTGTAGATTCTAGTCGTCAGGGCGAGGACTCGTTATACGCTGTAAGGGTAGCTGTGAGGAAGGCCCTCATCTTTTAGGGGAGCTTCTGAGTAGGCTTTAGCCGTCAGGGTGATGACCCGCTATAGGCTGTAAGAGCCGTCAGGAGGACTTTCGTCTTTTAAGAGATTCCATGTAGGCTTTAGCCATTAGGATGAAGACCTACTATAGGCTGTAAAGGTGGCCGTCTGGTCTGTCTTTCAGGAGAGCCTCCGTGTAGGCCTAAGCTGTCCGAGTGAAGACCCACTATAGGCTGTAAGGGTGATCACTAGGATAGCCTCCGTCTTTTAGGAGAGCCTTGTTTGGTCAAAAAATGTGGGGTAAAATTCCTATTGATTTCAAAGAAAATTACAACGGATCAAAATCTGATTACAAAAGAGGGGAGGGGAGGATATTTGAATCTCCCCTTTGTTTAAGGCTGGGTTCTTTGTGTGGCAATGGAGAGAATCTTATTCTCCGTTGACTGGCTGAATGACAAAGGATTGGAGCAGTGTTTGTTTTCCTTAGGGGCTGTTTGGTTGCAAGGAAGTGGACGGAAGTAAGAAAATAGGGAAGTATAATTGCTCACTTCCCTATCTATCCAAACACCGGAAAAGGAAAATAAGAAAATCCCTTTTCCTTTTCTCTTTTCTCTTTTACACAATCATTTCCTCACTTCCAGAGTGCTACAGTTAATTTTGTGGTCATGTAAATCTCATTTGTAATAAGTTGTAGCACAAAACAGTTAATTTTGATCATGTAAATTTCACTTGCATTCTAATTACAGTTCATTTTTTATTTTTCTTAATTAATTTTTATTTTAATATTATTTTACGGTCAACTTTGTGGTCAACTTTTCCACTTCCACTTTCACATTACCATCCAAACACTAGAAAAGACAAAACATTTTCCAAACACACTTCCAACAACATCCAAACACCGGATAACTTACTAACCAATTCCTAAGTTCCAAAGGAAAATATTACCACTTCCTCAATTCCTCACTTCCACCCTTAACCAAACAGGCCCTTAGTCAAAGTTCAAGCCGGATTTTTTCAACAGGTCGTACCCATATTCTGCATCATACGACGTGTATTTGGCCCGTAATGGGAAAACTGTGGGGACTCAAGATTGTTTTTCGAGCTTTAACAAGTCACTGATTCGGACTCAATTTTTCCGAATAGAATCGGCTTTTGACATTTGCGTTTAGTTGGCACTTCGAAGAAAGTTCCTAGTGCATCGCTGGTCTTTTCGCGCACCATGAAGGATGACTTGATTGGTGCATGCAGTGATGTCAGAGCAGAGCATCTACTGCTGACCATTGGTTACTATCCACGTCAGTGCTAGTCTCTGATGGTACAAAATCAGAAGCAAACGCAAAAAAGTAAACCAAATCTAAGTTTTCATTGATAAACCACTCGCCTTCAACATTGGTAGTGGTATTGAAATCAACCTTATCAATGCTCATTACAAGAGGATTTATTTCCCAAAGACCTTCTGCCTCTGGTTTTGTGTCCGCTTCATTGCCAGATTCTGGTTCTTCTGGCTAAAGATTCTCATCTGTCTTAAGAGAATCTTGGTAAAGGAGGGAGTCTGTGATCAATGTTCTCTACCCTCTTGAATAGATTCCTTTCAGCAATCAATGTTCTCACACTTCCCTGTTCATTAGCATGTTTCATTACTTGATGAAGGGTAGATGGGACGATAGAGTTGCGGTGGATCCATGGCCGTCCCAACAGCAGTTTGTAAGACGTGTCAGCATCAATAACATAACACGTCAATTCAGACTTCAAATCCCCGATTTGGCATTTGAGTTTGATCTTGCCTATCGGATGCGTACCATTAGCATTGAAGCCATAAATGGTAGTTTGTGTAGCGCTCAATCAATGGGTGGGAATCCCTACATGATGCATGACCCAACGAGACATAATGCTTAATGCGGATCCTGGATCAACTTGAATGCAACTCACTTCAGATGATCCAATGTACCCGGTATAATATAAGGGTTTATCATGTTTTCCCTTTATTTGCATATCCTCCGAAGAGAGTGATGCATAGGGAACGTCTGCATAGGGAACATCTGGAGGTCTGATGACAGTGTCCATTGTCTTCCTCCTTTGGGATGGCAGGAATCTAGGTTAAGAAAACCTCAGAATCTATCAATACTTATCTTAGAGCTTCCCTTGCAGATTTGGAAAGTCTTAGAAGCTCGTACAGAGTGATTCAAGCAAGGATGTTGTCCAACTGAGCCAAAACATCAAAACGGAAGGGAGTTAATGGTCTCACATCTTTTTGAAAGGCTTTGGCATAACAAAGCTCCTTATGTTTGTCCATGAGCTGCTTTGTGGACTGTTCGACCATTTCCTTCATTGGTTGGGAAGAACTTGCTACCGACTGACCATACTGTTTTAAGTTCCGCTTATTGGATCGGGTCTTCGACGTGGAAGGAGTGTTTGTATCAGCAGCCAAGACAGACTCCTCTTCTCCTGAACTGGTGAGGGAAGTAACATCTTCCTCAGTTTCTCTGACAGAGATTCCCATCACATTACTGGAGAACGCTTCAGCCTTGCCTTTGAATTTCCTGTGTGTAACAGTTGTCCATTATTGGCTTTCGATAATGTCAAGGTGTGCCCACATTATCTCTCTAGGAGTAGGAACAGGGACAAGGCCTTCTTTTTTGTTGTAGGGATCAATATTGATCACCCTTAGTTCTCCTTTCGGGATGGGAACCACTCAGGCTGGTACTGACGGAAGTTCTTTGCCAAATTGAAGGGATATCATGTTAGCTGTCACCTTTCTTCTGCTCTGTACGGAGTTTGAGGATATCCACGTCAATTAGAGCTTGAAAAACATCCTTGAAGATGTAGCAGTTCTTCGTAGAATGCCCCAACACATGTGATATAAACAGTAGTTGAGATCATCAGTCTTCTCGACTTTGTCGGGGCTTCTGGCAATTTGAGTTTGTTACTCTTCTGAAGTAACTTGAACAAAGAGACCACGTGCACATCCTTGAAGGAGTATGCTTTACTGGCACGTGCTTGGGCTGGAGCTTCATCCCTTCTGGTTGATTGGAGTTTCGAAGGGGATTTAACCTCCGTTGCCATAGTATCTCGTCTTTTTGGCTGAGAAGATGACTCTGGATTACGTCACGTCAATTTGTCGGGTCTTGGTTTACTGTCTTTCTCTTCAGCTCTGACCTGGGCGACTATTTCTTCTGCATGCTCGCCTTGTGCACCAGCTGCTTCCAAGTGCGGCATTCTGCCACTTCTATCTGGGCAAGGAGTGGTTTGTAGGTTGTGGCGATATGTTTCCACCAGTGTGGATTGTGACGTTATTTGGACAACGGAGTTCCATACTCTGGAATCTCTCCACAAAAGCCTTGATAGACTTTCCTCTCTTCTGCTCCGTGGCAAGGAGAGTCGGCATTGCTACCTCCGTATCATCTTCGAAGAAGCGAGTTAGAAATAGCTTTTCCAAGTCAGCTCAAGTTTTGATAGAGCCGGCGGGCAGCTTCATGAACCACTCAAAGGCAACCTCCTTGAGAGTGCCAATGAATAAACGAGCCATGATAGCATCGTTCGATACTACGTTCCCAATTTGAGATTTAAAGTAGTATATGTGCTGGTTCAGTGACCCTATCGAAAGTATGTATGGTCGGTGCCTTGAATCTTAAAAGGTAGGGAGCTGTGTCCCATTCCGCTGGGTAAGGTCGGACTATCCCCACATCTTGAAGGTCACCTTAGCGCGCAAGGGCTTCGAGGCGCTGTTCTAGATTACTCATCCTCATGAAGTGACGAGAGTAACTTTCTGAACTATCCTCTTCAAATGAAGGTTTGGGGAACTTGGAGTTTGAGTGTTTTAACACTCACTATCCACAGATGAAGAGCTTTCTTCTTTTTCCCTTGGTCTCTTGACCTTTTTTCTTAAGCAGCTGTGCAAGCATCTGCTTAAGGGTGTCGATAGATTCTTTCTGAGCTCGAATCATACCGAATTGTTCCCTCTGAACTTGGGCATGCTCTTCAAATTGGTTGGCCACTTCTTCAGGAGTGCCCTCCATGTATGCGAAGGTTTATTTCTCTGTAGAAGAGTTAGAGGCCTGTGATTCCGCAATGGCGGGGTGTGACTCGTTCACGTCGATACCCCTGGCTAGGGCACTGTAGTTCACCAAGGCAATTGTACCAGTGCGAGTACGAGTGTGCTGATACACTCCTTCTGATTCGCTCAGTATTTCATTTAAACTAGAAGAAGACACGTCGGAGCAGACGACCGGTTGTTTCCCTTTGGACTTGCTCAGTGTAGTACATGGACCCATCATGTTTGAAGTTACCTCAGCGTACTCCACGTCAGAAAATGACTTCTTGCGGGAGTGGTGTCTCTTGACTGAATTAAAGACTGGGGGTGGCTGACAACCGATTGAATACCGACGGCTTACTCGCATGAGAGTTGCAGTGGCATTTGGAGAGTACTGCCGTGATAAGCCGTTTATAACAGTATTGGGGAGTGATTTGATGGACACTCTTTTTCTTTGTCAAGTAGTCCCTTAGATCCGTTGTAGGTGTATCCAAAGGACTAGCCTCGAATCCTTGAGGATGAGGACTTTTTGGATCAATTTTGACCCTGGCCATCTGAGGCTGAACACGGGTTTTAACCTTGCGTTTTTGGCAGAGTGTTGCAAAATGCCAAACTTCGCGGGAATCACGTTCTGGCACAGACTGGACACGCACGGACCTCGCGCTTGGGCATTGAGATGCGCGTTTGAAGAACGCGAGTCTCATGTTGCTTCGGAGAAACGCGTGTTTAAGGCTCGCGTTTTGCACAGACGCGGGTCTAGCGTTTTGGAGCAAAAACGCGGACCTCGCATTTGGGCGCGTGTTTGAAGAACGCGGGTCTCGCGTTGCTTCGAATAAATGCGGGTCTGAGCCTCGTGTCCTGTATCTGCAAAGCAGATTTCAACTGCAAAATCTTCAATTTGTTGTCGACGGGCGCGACGCCTTCGCTGACGTTCAACATCCGGTTGAGCCTCGGGAGGTGTGGGGAACCTCTGACAATCTAGAATTACAGAGTCTAGAGAGGAGAGAGATAGCCGGACTGGCCTTCATCGCGATGAGCTGGCATACTGGTCCTGTGGGTCTTTTGAGAGACGTTGACGTGGGTCGTGTGGGCTACACAGGAGGTTTTCAAAACCTCGCTGGACATGACGCTGTGAGCAATGGCCACTTTTGAAGAAGTCTCCGAAGAGACTTAAGAGCGGGTCGCTGTAGATACGCTGCGGTACTGTAGCGTTAGTTTTGGGCTATCAGAGCTCGAAGAAAGAAATTCTTCAAATTCATTTGGTCGAATTTGACGATGAGTGATTCGACCGTTGATCCCATGAGCTTGACATTAGCTTGCGCCACGGTGTTCTCTCATTAAAGAAACAGTTTCCCAGCGGAGTCACAATCTTTTGTTTGGTCAAAAAAATGTGAAGTAAAATTCTTCTTGATTTCAAAGAAAATTTGTAATACCCCGTTCCTGGAATACGTACTTAGTTGCGTATTCAGTTTTCGATCGTATTTTTTCGATTTACTTCCTGTATTTGACCGATTTCAGTTTCAAATATTATTTTCCAATATTTTAGATTTTATATGATTTTCTGGAATTTTCCTGAATTAATTGAAAATCTTCAAAACCGGTGTCGACCAGTGTCGCTGATCGATTCTCGGATTTTTATCTTACAAACAGTTAGGAAATTCTAGAAAGTCCTTTAGGCATTATTTCTTAGAATCGTATTTCTTACCTAAATACTTTTTCTAGGAATTTTATGATTTTATGAAAATTCTACCGGAGTCGGTAGCTAACTGATTCCGGGATTTTTAGTTTTAAAACTATAAATTATTTCTCCAAACGAATTTCACCATGAGTCTTAAAATATTATTATTGATTTTTGGTAAATTTTTCGAGTCGTTCCGAGATACTTGATTTCGGGACGATTTCGGTATTTTCCGAAACGTTTTCCGCATCTTCGACTTAAACCCGGGAAATTGTCTTTTCAATATTTTCATTTTCCAAGCCAAAGAAAATATCTTCTCTTTTTTAAATTCTTTTCTTTTTCCTTTTCTTTATTTCTCTTCCTTCCTCCACAAACCACAAGATTTTCCAATTTTCCAAAATTCCAACCTTTTCCAAAATTCCAACAAACTCCACACACTTCCACCATTAATGCCCTCTTTCTCTCTCTCTTCCATGGCCGGCCAAGTGGCCAAAAGAGGGACACCTCATCCTCTCCTATTTGCAAAAAACCCCCTCTCTTCTACATAAATTGCACCTCCTTCACAAAATCAAAATCTTATATAAACTTTTCCTTTACATTTTCATTTCTTTTCTTCACTTCAACAAAGATTTGGCCTTCACCAAAATCCCTCCTTCTTCTCAACCTCAACCCCAACTCCAAAAACACCACAAAGTCATCATCTCCATCTCAAGCAACTACAACTTTTGGATTGGGATCGTGTCTATTATCGCCGAGGATCAAGTTTGTCGGCAACGCTCCTTTCGAACGCGTATAGCTCCAATTAACCATTCGTGTGAGTATTTTTACTCACCAAGACTTGTAAACTTTTTAGTATACTTGTGTTTACAATTCCTGTACACTTGTGCCTTCAAAATCATGCTTTTGGCCTTCAAATTCAACCATCAAATTCTGTTCTGTACCCTGTTTTCAGACCACGATTAGTCGACTTGACCTAGGAGTTAGTCGACTTGAAATCCTTATTTGAAACGACCCCTGTTCTGAAACACAGTTTTAGTCGACTTATCTTGATTATTAGTCGACTAACTTTTCCTGAAAATAAACCCCAACTCTCTGGAAATCACTGTTAGTCGACTTACCTTAACTATTAGTCGACTATAGATCATTGTTAGTCGACTACTCTTTCCACCTAGTCGACTAACTTTTCCTGAAACAGAAAATCAACTCTCTGGAACCCAGTTTTAGTCGACTATACCAGACTGTTAGTCGACTAACCCCTTTATTAGTCGACTACCCAATCCATCCTAGTCGACTAACTTTGGCTGTCTGTTATAGTTAATTACTTTCTTAAATTTGGATCTTATACTTGATTCATGTGTTTGTATATGGTACTACATGACTTGTTACTTGATGTATATCACCACTTATCATGCTATCTCTTGACACCAAGCATGATACACTTGATTCTTATAATTATCACGATAACGGGAATGTAGTATCTGATCTCCTGTTATGTATTCCAGTTATGATCCTGCTCGTTTCCGTAATCTGATAATTATGTTAATAAACCATAAAAAGGACAACTTTTATGGGGAATGGGAGGAAGTGATGGATGCCGGAATGATACCTTGCTTATAGTAATGGAATAAAATATTGACGATTCGTGTTAGTGGGATTTAAGGCCCACAGAAGATGCGTGTTAGGGGGACTTAGGGCCCTCAAGCTGGTCCCAGGTGTATGGGAACTACTATAAGAAGCTCTATCAGTTCTCCATCTACTTCCGGTAACAACCCTCGACTTTCTTGTATATGGATGTATGTGTGTTGGGATATATACCAAAACACATACCTAGATATATGGGTCAGACGAGTAATAATAATAATAGATACCTGTTATGTTACGATTCCTACTGTGATCCCTGTCATGATTCCTATTATGTACTTCCGTTATTCTTGTCATGTAATCCTGTTATGACTATCGTGTGATTTGAAATTCTGATTCTATACGCTTGGATTTCAGTGACATGAGATAAAAGTATATAGATGAGGGTTTCCTTGTTTGGATTATTCCTTCGATGTACTAGTCTCATGGGACCGTGACCTAAGCGTATACAATCAATCTTGCTTGTAATCAACTTTACCTGGATTTTCTGTTTTATGGATATTATGTTTTACTGATTCATATTCGTTATACTTGTGTTCTAACCTTCCTACTCTTGTCTCTTAGCCATTTGGCTGTAGCCTGTTCATTGTTGGGAGGTCCTGACTCCCTTAGATTTGTATGTTCAGGCTCCGAAGCTTGGATCGAAGTGGAACCATCCACAGAGGATCAAGCTTTTCTTAGTGAGCAGGCAGACTAGTTCCTGTTCTTTTGTGCCAAACTTCTCTCTTTGACTCACGGGGTCTTCATCTAACTCGTGAGCCTTTTGTGTCTTTATTGTATATTGTACTTGTGGACTTGGTTGTGATAAAAGACATATGTAATGTGTAATAGTTTATCATATCCTGTGATAGCTTTGTATTTGTACTTTTAAGTTGGCATATGAATGAATACCACGCTTTGTTGTACTCTGATCCTTGTTGTACTTATGCTTAGCGTATATACGTGGGGGCACTTTCTGACCTGCGTATATACGTCGCAGTGACGTCCCCGTATCCGTGGGATCGGGGCGTTACAGGATGGTATCAGAGCCTAGGCTCTCACACCTATAGTACAAACAAGCAGCAAATTCCGGTAATTTGCTAATGCCAACTACAATGTACAAAGTTATCTAGTCCTTCTTGATTCCTTCTTGATTCCTTCCCTTATATCCTAAACTCCTTCCATTTTTCCAATTCCAGTTATCTTATCCCAATTCGGTATGGAGAGAAGGACGGGTCGTAATAATTCTGGACAAGTATCGAATGGACCCATGGGAGAGAATGTCGATATTCTGAGGGTTATTCAGACAATGATGGAGAATCAGCAACAACAGACGGAACTCCTTCGGCAAGAGTTAGCAACTCCAAAGGAACAAAGGCCGGGGAATATATCAGACTTCAGACGGTTGCAACCAGCCATATTCACGGGAGGAGAGAAACCCCTAGAAGCTGAACAATGGCTGACGGATACCACAGATCTGTTGAACGCAGCCCGAGTTCCAAAGGAAAATCAGGTGGAGGTTGCTAAGATTCAATTGAAGGATATAGCTAGAACTTGGTGGCTAGCTGAGGAGGCAAGATTGGACAAACCTGTCACCTGGGACACATTTTCCAAGAGCTTCTATAGTAGATTCTTCCCTGCCACTGCTCAGAAAGACATGGAAGAACAGTTCATCCGACTTCAGCAATGGAATCGGTCCGTGGATGAGTATGCCGCGGAATTTCTAAGACTTAGCCGCTTTGCTCCATGCATGGTGACTGACGAAGAGAAGCGGGCAAGTAGATTCCAACAGGGCTTACAAATGGACATTCAAGTCTTCTTAATGCCCCAACAGCTGAAAACCTATTCTGAAGTCCTCACCATAGCTCGAGAAGTGGAGCGTGGACTGGAGAAGAAGAATTGACCCTGATAAGGAACCAGGCTATGAAGAGGCCTTTTCAGTTGATGAGTGAGGAAGATGCAGCTAGGACAACCCATGGCCCGATGATCAAGCGACCATTCCAACCTCCTCTTCCTCAGATTATATGCAATTTCTGCCACAAGCCTGGACATTATAGGAAAGACTGTCGAATGGCTAACGGACTGTGCTTAGCCTGTGGAACGGGAAGTCATGCAATAAAGGATTGCCCATTCAGAAGGATAGGAAATGAGGTACCAGTTAGGCCAGCACTTCCAGCCCCAACACTTCCAACTCCACCACTGAGAAGGGATCCAGAACCCGTAGACCGAAGAGCTCCATTTCCACCTCAGCAGTATGATAACCCACAGAGAGGAGCAAGACCTAGAGCAGATTACGGCAGAGGCCAAGCTTACATCATGGCAGCAGAGGCATCAGATGATGCAGCAGAATGTGAAGACCAGTATCCAGATCAGGAACCTTAAGGATATCATGGTAACAACTATCCTGGATCTTTCGTATTTTGAGTTAGTTATCATTCTAAATATTTCCCTTGTCATTCTCTCATTGCCAATCCTGGTCCCCCCTGTGTTCATCTTACCCCTGTTTTGGTTTTATGAAGCCTTGATTCCACCATTGTCCTCCTTGTGTTCAATTTACCCCTTAACGAAATTGCGAGGACGCAATTTTTTTGTAAGGTGGATGGATTGTAATACCCCGTTCCTGGAATACGTACTTAGTTGCGTATTCAGTTTTCGATCGTATTTTTTCGATTTACTTCCTGTATTTGACCGATTTCAGTTTCAAATATTATTTTCCAATATTTTAGATTTTATATGATTTTCTGGAATTTTCCTGAATTAATTGAAAATCTTCAAAACCGGTGTCGACCAGTGTCGCTGATCGATTCCCGGATTTTTATCTTACAAACAGTTAGGAAATTCTAGAAAGTCCTTTAGGCATTATTTCTTAGAATCGTATTTCTTACCTAAATACTTTTTCTGGGAATTTTATGATTTTATGAAAATTCCACCGGAGTCGGTAGCTAACTGATTCCGGGATTTTTAGTTTTAAAACTATAAATTATTTCTCCAAACGAATTTCACCATGAGTCTTAAAATATTATTATTGATTTTTGGTAAATTTTTCGAGTCGTTCCGAGATACTTGATTTCGGGACGATTTCGGTATTTTCCGAAACGTTTTCCGCATCTTCGACTTAAACCCGGAAATTGTCTTTTCAATATTTTCATTTTCCAAGCCAAAGAAAATATCTTCTCTTTTTTAAATTCTTTTCTTTTTCCTTTTCTTTATTTCTCTTCCTTCCTCCACAAACCACAAGATTTTCCAATTTTCCAAAATTCCAACCTTTTCCAAAATTCCAACAAACTCCACACACTTCCACCATTAATGCCCTCTTTCTCTCTCTCTTCCATGGCCGGCCAAGTGGCCAAAAGAGGGACACCTCATCCTCTCCTATTTGCAAAAACCCCCATCTCTTCTACATAAATTGCACCTCCTTCACAAAATCAAAATCTTATATAAACTTTTCCTTTACATTTTCATTTCTTTTCTTCACTTCAACAAAGATTTGGCCTTCACCAAAATCCCTCCTTCTTCTCAACCTCAACCCCAACTCCAAAAACACCACAAAGTCATCATCTCCATCTCAAGCAACTACAACTTTTGGATTGGGATCGTGTCTATTATCGCCGAGGATCAAGTTTGTCGGCAACGCTCCTTTCGAACGCGTATAGCTCCAATTAACCATTCGTGTGAGTATTTTTACTCACCAAGACTTGTAAACTTTTTAGTATACTTGTGTTTACAATTCCTGTACACTTGTGCCTTCAAAATCATGCTTTTGGCCTTCAAATTCAACCATCAAATTCTGTTCTGTACCCTGTTTTCAGACCACGATTAGTCGACTTGACCTAGGAGTTAGTCGACTTGAAATCCTTATTTGAAACGACCCCTGTTCTGAAACACAGTTTTAGTCGACTTATCTTGATTATTAGTCGACTAACTTTTCCTGAAAATAAACCCCAACTCTCTGGAAATCACTGTTAGTCGACTTACCTTAACTATTAGTCGACTATAGATCATTGTTAGTCGACTACTCTTTCCACCTAGTCGACTAACTTTTCCTGAAACAGAAAATCAACTCTCTGGAACCCAGTTTTAGTCGACTATACCAGACTGTTAGTCGACTAACCCCTTTATTAGTCGACTACCCAATCCATCCTAGTCGACTAACTTTGGCTGTCTGTTATAGTTAATTACTTTCTCAAATTTGGATCTTATACTTGATTCATGTGTTTGTATATGGTACTGCATGACTTGTTACTTGATGTATATCACCACTTATCATGCTATCTCTTGACACCAAGCATGATACACTTGATTCTTATAATTATCACGATAACGGGAATGTAGTATCTGATCTCCTGTTATGTATTCCAGTTATGATCCTGCTCGTTTCCGTAATCTGATAATTATGTTAATAAACCATAAAAAGGACAACTTTTATGGGGAATGGGAGGAAGTGATGGATGCCGGAATGATACCTTGCTTATAGTAATGGAATAAAATATTGACGATTCGTGTTAGTGGGATTTAAGGCCCACAGAAGATGCGTGTTAGGGGGACTTAGGGCCCTCAAGCTGGTCCCAGGTGTATGGGAACTACTATAAGAAGCTCTATCAGTTCTCCATCTACTTCCGGTAACAACCCTCGACTTTCTTGTATATGGATGTATGTGCGTTGGGATATATACCAAAACACATACCTAGATATATGGGTCAGACGAGTAATAATAATAATAGATACCTGTTATGTTACGATTCCTACTGTGATCCCTGTCATGATTCCTATTATGTACTTCCGTTATTCTTGTCATGTAATCCTGTTATGACTATCGTGTGATTTGAAATTCTGATTCTATACGCTTGGATTTCGGTGGCATGAGATAAAAGTATATAGATGAGGGTTTCCTTGTTTGGATTATTCCTTCGATGTACTAGTCTCATGGGACCGTGACCTAAGCGTATACAATCAATCTTGCTTGTAATCAACTTTACCTGGATTTTCTGTTTTATGGATATTATGTTTTACTGATTCATATTCGTTATACTTGTGTTCTAACCTTCCTACTCTTGTCTCTTAGCCATTTGGCTGTAGCCTGTTCATTGTTGGGAGGTCCTGACTCCCTTAGATTTGTATGTTCAGGCTCCGAAGCTTGGATCGAAGTGGAACCATCCACAGAGGATCAAGCTTTTCTTAGTGAGCAGGCAGACTAGTTCCTGTTCTTTTGTGCCAAACTTCTCTCTTTGACTCACGGGGTCTTCATCTAACTCGTGAGCCTTTTGTGTCTTTATTGTATATTGTACTTGTGGACTTGGTTGTGATAAAAGACATATGTAATGTGTAATAGTTTATCATATCCTGTGATAGCTTTGTATTTGTACTTTTAAGTTGGCATATGAATGAATACCACGCTTTGTTGTACTCTGATCCTTGTTGTACTTATGCTTAGCGTATATACGTGGGGGCACTTTCTGACCTGCGTATATACGTCGCAGTGACGTCCCCGTATCCGTGGGATCGGGGCGTTACAGGATGGTATCAGAGCCTAGGCTCTCACACCTATAGTACAAACAAGCAGCAAATTCCGGTAATTTGCTAATGCCAACTACAATGTACAAAGTTATCTAGTCCTTCTTGATTTCTTCTTGATTCCTTCCCTTATATCCTAAACTCCTTCCATTTTTCCAATTCCAGTTATCTTATCCCAATTCGGTATGGAGAGAAGGACGGGTCGTAATAATTCTGGACAAGTATCGAATGGACCCATGGGAGAGAATGTCGATATTCTGAGGGTTATTCAGACAATGATGGAGAATCAGCAACAACAGACGGAACTCCTTCGGCAAGAGTTAGCAACTCCAAAGGAACAAAGGCCGGGGAATATATCAGACTTCAGACGGTTGCAACCAGCCATATTCACGGGAGGAGAGAAACCCCTAGAAGCTGAACAATGGCTGACGGATACCACAGATCTGTTGAACGCAGCCCGAGTTCCAAAGGAAAATCAGGTGGAGGTTGCTAAGATTCAATTGAAGGATATAGCTAGAACTTGGTGGCTAGCTGAGGAGGCAAGATTGGACAAACCTGTCACCTGGGACACATTTTCCAAGAGCTTCTATAGTAGATTCTTCCCTGCCACTGCTCAGAAAGACATGGAAGAACAGTTCATCCGACTTCAGCAATGGAATCGGTCCGTGGATGAGTATGCCGCGGAATTTCTAAGACTTAGCCACTTTGCTCCATGCATGGTGACTGACGAAGAGAAGCGGGCAAGTAGATTCCAACAGGGCTTACAAATGGACATTCAAGTCTTCTTAATGCCCCAACAGCTGAAAACCTATTCTGAAGTCCTCACCATAGCTCGAGAAGTGGAGCGTGGACTGGAGAAGAAGAAATTGACCCTGATAAGGAACCAGGCTATGAAGAGGCCTTTTCAGTTGATGAGTGAGGAAGATGCAGCTAGGACAACCCATGGCCCGATGATCAAGCGACCATTCCAACCTCCTCTTCCTCAGATTATATGCAATTTCTGCCACAAGCCTGGACATTATAGGAAAGACTGTCGAATGGCTAACGGACTGTGCTTAGCCTGTGGAACGGAAAGTCATGCAATAAAGGATTGCCCATTCAGAAGGATAGGAAATGAGGTACCAGTTAGGCCAGCACTTCCAGCCCCAACACTTCCAACTCCACCACTGAGAAGGGATCCAGAACCCGTAGACCGAAGAGCTCCATTTCCACCTCAGCAGTATGATAACCCACAGAGAGGAGCAAGACCTAGAGCAGATTACGGCAGAGGCCAAGCTTACATCATGGCAGCAGAGGCATCAGATGATGCAGCAGAATGTGAAGACCAGTATCCAGATCAGGAACCTTAAGGATATCATGGTAACAACTATCCTAGATCTTTCGTATTTTGAGTTAGTTATCATTCTAAATATTTCCCTTGTCATTCTCTCATTGCCAATCCTGGTCCCCCCTGTGTTCATCTTACCCCTGTTTTGGTTTTATGAAGCCTTGATTCCACCATTGTCCTCCTTGTGTTCAATTTACCCCTTAACGAAATTGCGAGGACGCAATTTTTTTGTAAGGTGGATGGATTGTAATACCCCGTTCCTGGAATACGTACTTAGTTGCGTATTCAGTTTTCGATCGTATTTTTTCGATTTACTTCCTGTATTTGACCGATTTCAGTTTCAAATATTATTTTCCAATATTTTAGATTTTATATGATTTTCTGGAATTTTCCTGAATTAATTGAAAATCTTCAAAACCGGTGTCGACCAGTGTCGCTGATCGATTCCCGGATTTTTATCTTACAAATAGTTAGGAAATTCTAGAAAGTCCTTTAGGCATTATTTCTTAGAATCGTATTTCTTACCTAAATACTTTTTCTGGGAATTTTATGATTTTATGAAAATTCCACCGGAGTCGGTAGCTAACTGATTCCGGGATTTTTAGTTTTAAAACTATAAATTATTTCTCCAAACGAATTTCACCATGAGTCTTAAAATATTATTATTGATTTTTGGTAAATTTTTCGAGTCGTTCCGAGATACTTGATTTCGGGACGATTTCGGTATTTTCCGAAACGTTTTCCGCATCTTCGACTTAAACCCGGGAAATTGTCTTTTCAATATTTTCATTTTCCAAGCCAAAGAAAATATCTTCTCTTTTTTAAATTCTTTTCTTTTTCCTTTTCTTTATTTCTCTTCCTTCCTCCAAAACCACAAGATTTTCCAATTTCCAAAATTCCAACCTTTTCCAAATTCCAACAAACTCCACACACTTCCACCATTAATGCCCTCTTTCTCTCTCTCTTCCATGGCCGGCCAAGTGGCCAAAAGAGGGACACCTCATCCTCTCCTATTTGCAAAAAACCCCCTCTCTTCTACATAAATTGCACCTCCTTCACAAAATCAAAATCTTATATAAACTTTTCCTTTACATTTTCATTTCTTTTCTTCACTTCAACAAAGATTTGGCCTTCACCAAAATCCCTCCTTCTTCTCAACCTCAACCCCAACTCCAAAAACACCACAAAGTCATCATCTCCATCTCAAGCAACTACAACTTTTGGATTGGGATCGTGTCTATTATCGCCGAGGATCAAGTTTGTCGGCAACGCTCCTTTCGAACGCGTATAGCTCCAATTAACCATTCGTGTGAGTATTTTTACTCACCAAGACTTGTAAACTTTTTAGTATACTTGTGTTTACAATTCCTGTACACTTGTGCCTTCAAAATCATGCTTTTGGCCTTCAAATTCAACCATCAAATTCTGTTCTGTACCCTGTTTTCAGACCACGATTAGTCGACTTGACCTAGGAGTTAGTCGACTTGAAATCCTTATTTGAAACGACCCCTGTTCTGAAACACAGTTTTAGTCGACTTATCTTGATTATTAGTCGACTAACTTTTCCTGAAAATAAACCCCAACTCTCTGGAAATCACTGTTAGTCGACTTACCTTAACTATTAGTCGACTATAGATCATTGTTAGTCGACTACTCTTTCCACCTAGTCGACTAACTTTTCCTGAAACAGAAAATCAACTCTCTGGAACCCAGTTTTAGTCGACTATACCAGACTGTTAGTCGACTAACCCCTTTATTAGTCGACTACCCAATCCATCCTAGTCGACTAACTTTGGCTGTCTGTTATAGTTAATTACTTTCTTAAATTTGGATCTTATACTTGATTCATGTGTTTGTATATGGTACTACATGACTTGTTACTTGATGTATATCACCACTTATCATGCTATCTCTTGACACCAAGCATGATACACTTGATTCTTATAATTATCACGATAACGGGAATGTAGTATCTGATCTCCTGTTATGTATTCCAGTTATGATCCTGCTCGTTTCCGTAATCTGATAATTATGTTAATAAACCATAAAAAGGACAACTTTTATGGGGAATGGGAGGAAGTGATGGATGCCGGAATGATACCTTGCTTATAGTAATGGAATAAAATATTGACGATTCGTGTTAGTGGGATTTAAGGCCCACAGAAGATGCGTGTTAGGGGGACTTAGGGCCCTCAAGCTGGTCCCAGGTGTATGGGAACTACTATAAGAAGCTCTATCAGTTCTCCATCTACTTCCGGTAACAACCCTCGACTTTCTTGTATATGGATGTATGTGTGTTGGGATATATACCAAAACACATACCTAGATATATGGGTCAGACGAGTAATAATAATAATAGATACCTGTTATGTTACGATTCCTACTGTGATCCCTGTCATGATTCCTATTATGTACTTCCGTTATTCTTGTCATGTAATCCTGTTATGACTATCGTGTGATTTGAAATTCTGATTCTATACGCTTGGATTTCGGTGGCATGAGATAAAAGTATATAGATGAGGGTTTCCTTGTTTGGATTATTCCTTCGATGTACTAGTCTCATGGGACCGTGACCTAAGCGTATACAATCAATCTTGCTTGTAATCAACTTTACCTGGATTTCCTGTTTTATGGATATTATGTTTTACTGATTCATATTCGTTATACTTGTGTTCTAACCTTCCTACTCTTGTCTCTTAGCCATTTGGCTGTAGCCTGTTCATTGTTGGGAGGTCCTGACTCCCTTGGATTTGTATGTTCAGGCTCCGAAGCTTGGATCGAAGTGGAACCATCCACAGAGGATCAAGCTTTTCTTAGTGAGCAGGCAGACTAGTTCCTGTTCTTTTGTGCCAAACTTCTCTCTTTGACTCACGGGGTCTTCATCTAACTCGTGAGCCTTTTGTGTCTTTATTGTATATTGTACTTGTGGACTTGGTTGTGATAAAAGACATATGTAATGTGTAATAGTTTATCATATCCTGTGATAGCTTTGTATTTGTACTTTTAAGTTGGCATATGAATGAATACCACGCTTTGTTGTACTCTGATCCTTGTTGTACTTATGCTTAGCGTATATACGTGGGGGCACTTTCTGACCTGCGTATATACGTCGTAGTGACGTCCCCGTATCCGTGGGATCGGGGCGTTACAAAATTACAACGGATCAAAATCCGATTACAAAAGTAGAGAGGATATTTGAATCTCCCCTTTATTTAAGGCTGGGTTCTTCATGTGGTGATGGAGAGTGAATCTTGTTCTCTGTTGACTGGCTGAACGACAAGCTTCTCTTGGATCGTTTTAGGGATGTAAGATCACTCCACTTGTACACAACAAGTTTTGGAGTTCTTTTTGAAGAAAATTTCTTTCTCTTGAATACCAAAAGATTCTCTCCTTCACCCAAAAAAAGTCCTCCCTTTCAATAGCTTCCATGGCTATTTATAAAGGTATTCAGGGGTAGAATTATCCCCTTGAATCCCTTCATAATGGGGATTTACTCTCCACTTTACGTGGGTGTTAATTGACCCAGTAATCAGTGTTTTAAATATCGGATATCGGCGATATACCGGTCGGCAAAATTATGTACCGGATATCGGATACCGGGTGATATATCGCGATATGGTACTAAATACCGGTTGATATATAAATAGTAAATACATATAATACATTATTAAAAAAATAAGTTATTATCCAAACATCATATAAAAACATCATTGAAATACCATAACAAACATAGAATAAAATAAAACAATCTCTCAAGCAAAAAATAATTATTATTATCCAAATAAGTAACTATAAGGGCCGATATATCGGATATTTCATCTCGGATATCGGCCGATATATCGGCCACGTGGCGATATATCGGCCAATATCGGTCCAAAACGATATCCGGTAAATTTTTGCACTTATCGTATCGTTTTGGATAAAATACCGATATCTCGGCCGATATACCGGTATATCGGCCGATATTTAAAACAATGCCAGTAATAAGGCAGTTACAATAGAAACGCGACCCTCGCGGGTTCTGTTCTATTGTTGAAACGCGGGGCTCGATGGCTCGCGTTTGAGTTGAGACGCGGACTTAAGTTGAGCTCCGCATTTGAGTTGGAACACAGGCGTGGCAGGCTCGCGCTTGAGTTGAGATGCCGGCTTGGTTGAGCTCCGTGTTTGAGTTGGAACGCTGGGCAGACTCAGTCCCGCGTTTACCATTAGACATGAGGTTCACATTTGAGCTGAAAACACGACCTTCACGTTAGACTGAGGTTCGCGTTTGAGGACTTGTCTTCAGTAATTTTTAGACAGCGCACAAGCCTCCGTGTAGGCCTTTAGCCGTCAGGGTGAAGACCCGCTATAGGCTGTAAGGGCGAACGTTAAGAGCGCTTTCACTTTTTAGGATAGCCTCCTGCAGATCTTAGCCGTCAGGTGAAGACCCGCTATAGGCTATAAGGGTGACTATCAAGAGCGTTTCTATCTCTCAAGAGATCCTCCATGTAGATTTTAGCCGTCAGGGTGAAGACCCGCTATAGGCTATAAGAGAATCATCCGGAGCACTTTCGTCTTTTAAGGAGTCTCTGTGTAGGCCTTAGTTGTTAGGGTGAAGACCCACTAAGGGCGACTGTCAGGAGTGCTTCCATTTTTCAGGAGATACTTCATGTATGTCTTAGCGGTTAGGTGAAGACTAGCTATAAAGGTGACCATCAAGAGCGCTTCCGTCTTTCAGGAGAGCTTTCGTGTTGGTCTTAGTCGTCACGGTGAAGACCCGCTATAGGCGTAAGGACTTTCGTCTTTCAGAAGAGTCTCTGTGTAGCTCTTAGCCGTCAGGATGAAGACCTGCTATAGTTTGTAAGGGTGGCCGTTAGGAGTCCTTCTGCCTTTCACAGGGGAGCCTCCGTGTAGGTCTTAACCATCAGGGTGAAGACCCGCTATAGGCTATAAGGGTGACCGTCATGAGCACTTTCATCTTTCAAGATAGTCTTCGTGTAGGTCTTAGCCGTCAGGGTGATGACCCGCTATAGGCTGTAAAAGACTCGTCAGAAGGACTTTCGTCTTTCAGGAGAGTCTCCATGCAGGATTTAGCTATCAGAGTAAAGACCTGCTATATGTTGTTGAAGTAGAGTTGACGAAGATGCTTGTGTTCGGAGTGGGGAGAAGTGGTTTGCAATGATGATTTTTTTTCATTGAAATAATTGATTGTTTACACATAATATCGTTTCAGATTAAAAGAATTCTATTGTTTGCCAAGAACCTTTGCCTCCTTTTGCGATCACGGTGTGGGGCCATTCCCAGTTAGCTTCGAGCTTACTCACATTTTTTATTGGTACTCTAGATGACGTGTTTCAGGACTAGATCTTCGATCTGGAACTCCCAAACCTTCCCCTTCTTATGATGTGTTGCCTTAATTTGTTGCTGGTAGGCTGCGATCCGAATTGTAGCCCGTCTCTTCCTTTCTTCGGATTGATCTTGTGCCAGTTGGAGTTGAGTGGCATCCTAATCCCATTTGACCTCCTCCATGCACAGTGTCGGCATATAAACATCGACCGGGATGATGACCTCCGTCCCCTAGGTTAACGAGAACGGAGTCTCACCCATGGGGATGCTCTTCGTGGCTCAATGTGCCCCAGAGCAATGCGGGAAGTTTCTCGACCCATTTGCCTGAGCTTTGCCGAGGCTCTTGCACAAGCTGTGAAGGATGGTGCTATTGCTTATCTCCGCTTGACCATTGCCATGTGGATAGTATGACGTAGAGAACGGATTGGCGATTTTGTATTTGGCACAGAAGGTAGCCACCTCCTTGCTACTGAAGTTCGTCTCGTTGGAGATGGTGTGCGGTAGGCCAAATCGACATATAAGGTTTTGCCACAAGAACTTGACTACTTGTTATCCAATGACTTCGAAAAGGCACATCTTCTTTACACTTGGTGAAGTAGTTGGTTGCAACCAGTAGAAATCGGAATTGAGGCTGTGCTCAGGGAAGTGGGCCTAATGTATAGAGGTCCATACTCAGTTTGCTCGAGGAAGGAGCGAACCTTTGGCATTGCGGGCACTTTTCATGTACTCCTTGGCATCGTTGAAAATCTTGGGCCAGTAGTATCCCTGGTTGATGGCTTTTCTCGTCGTTCCCACAATCACTGTCATGAATCTACTGCATCACCGTCTTGGTTTCGTCCTGTCCGAGACACCTTAAATAAGGGTCAGAGTAGGATTTCTTGTATAGGATGTTCTCCAGAAGAATGTACCTGATTGCCAAGTACTGGAGTTTCTGCACTTCAGCTTTGTCGTCAGACAACACCCCATCCTTCAGATAGGCGATGATGGGGTCTCTTTATCCCTGGGAGGTGTCTAAGCGGAGCACCTCCTTGCTCGATCATTGGATGCTAGGCTTCACCATATGCTCAACAAGGATCTCTCGTCGGAACTGGTGCTCAACAGCTGAGCCCAGATTGACCAAAGAATCGGCGCGATTTGCTTGAAGTTGCGACTGAGAAATTTCAACCTTAGGTTGAGGACGAGCTGCAGGTATGCCACCATTCGCTCCTTGGCTGTGTATTCCCTATTGACTTGACTCACCACTAGTAGTGAGTCGCATCGGACATGGAGTCTGGTGACTTCAAGTGTCACAACCATCTTGCGTTCAGCAATGACGTTTTCGTATTCGGGCTCATTGTTGATGGCAGGGAAGCCTACAATGAAAGATTGTTCGATGATAGATCCTTTTGGAGTCGTGAGGAGATCCCGATCCTGAAACTCTTGCAGTTCGAGGCTCTGTCCATGTTTAAGGTCCATCCTTCCAAGAGGTCGCTCTGGGATGGCGCTCTCAAAGTCTGTCAAGACTTGCCCATTGACTGCTGTCGTTAGTTCGTACTTGGTGCCGTATGGTTTTAGCTCTGTGGCTCATTTTGTTACTCGCATCGTGGCTTGTGGGTTCTCCATGATGCTTCTCAGAGGGTGCTCTGTCAGCACGACTATCTGGAAAGATTGGAAGTAGTGCTTCAACTTCCTCAAAACGACGAAGAGAGCAAGAACCATCTTCTCCATTCTATGGAATCTGGAATGTGGTTTCGGCATCGAGTAGAGATTTACTGATGTAGTAGACAGGTTTATGGACGCCTCGGTCTTCTCGAACCAAGGCTCCGCTCAACTAATTCTGATACCGCGAGGTAGAGGAACAACGTTTATCCGGTGACGAGCTTGGAGAGAGAGGCCATATACTTCTTCAGGCCTTGAAACACGACTTCACGCTCTTCATTCCAGCGGGAATCTGCTTCTTAATGGCTTGAAAAAACAGTTTACATTTATCCATGAATTGACTGAGGAACCGGTTCAACGCTGTGAGGCGTCCGTTCGGCATCTGGACCTCCTTGACACATGTCGGGGACTTCATGCTCAGGATGGTAGATATTTAGTTGGGGTTGATTTCGAAGGCCACTCCTAAGGTACACTTCTCGGATTGAGCTAGACCTTGTACTTCTAAAGGCAATCGAATGCGTCATTCAAGTGTTGCAAGTGGTCGACATACCGGAGACTCTTCATAAGCATGTCATCGTCGTACACTTCCATGGTACGTCCGATATGCTCCTTGAAGAGTTGTTGACCATTCGCTGGAAATTTGCTCTAGCGTTCTTCAGTCAGAAGGACATCATCTTGTAGCAGTAGATCCCTCGATCGGTGATGAACATTGTCTTGTCTTCATTTGGTGGATGCATCTTGATCTGATTGTATCTTGAGTAGGCGTCCATGAAACTGAGTACATCACTCGTCGTTGCATCCATCAGTTGATTAATCCTTGGCAAGGGGAAGCTGTCGTTGGGATAGACCTGGATGAGGTTGGTGAAGTCAGTGCAGATTCTCCATTTGTTGTTCTTCACTAGGACCGAATTGGCTAGCCAATCAGGATAGTGTGTCTCCCTGATGAAGTTGGCTCGTAATAACCGACTGATTTCTTCGCTGAGGGCTTGGCACAACTCAGTATTCATCTTTCTTGGCTTTTGTTTAACTAGCTTGATCTCCGGAACAATTGATAGCCGATGGTAGATGATGGACGGATCGACTCCTGGCATATTTGTGAGAGTCCAGGCGAACACATACAGGTTGTCAGATAAGAAATCTTTAAATCGTACTTTTTCAACTGTCAGAAGATTGACCCCGATCTGGAGGGCTCGCTCTGGATGCAATGGATTTACATAGATCAGCTAGGCATTTTCCTTCGATCGACTGGTAGGGGCTTCTACTTCATTGGAGGAGTTCGCTCTGGGGGCTCCGTCACTTAATAGCTATTGATCGGTGGGTTGCCTCTGCTTCTCTGGAGGACGGTCCTGAACAGAGGGTGCCCTCACATTTTTCGTTGTCCATCCGGATCTCTTCTGGGCGACGGCTGTAATGCTCTGGGACATGGCCTGGTCCCCTCTTATGTTCGCGGTCCCCAGAAGCTGGTGATAACTGGATGGGGCGACCTTCATCATGTGGATCCATGACCGCCTGAGGATCGCATTGGGGGGGGGGGGGGGACGGGATGTTGATCATGGGACGAGATGTTGATCATGTAGAACTCAGTGATGACATTGTACGGGGCAGCACAAACTAGAAGTGAGTACCAGGCGAGTTCTCATTTCCATCAAACCTGTACAAATTCGACTGGGTTTGAGGACAGATCATTGCTCAGGCTATCTCCGGAGTGTCTTCCATTCTATCCAGAGTGTTCCCATATAGGATGTTAACGCTGCTTCCGCTGTCGACTCGATAATTTTCGATGTACATGGTGATGATTAGGGCGTCATTGTGCAGGAAGTGCACAGTGCAGGCATCGGCTTCAGAGAACAAGATAGGCTACTCGGGAACTTAGGCGGGACGATCAACACTGTTGGGTAGTTGCTTCAGCGAGCCTCATTGATGTAGATGGCCCTCTCTCTATAAGTGGTGCCCTCCAGTGGGCAAGCGCCGAAAATGGCATCCACCTCTCGGTAGTTGATGAGAGCACGATTCACTGGATTCCTCTATTGTTGATCTTCAGATGTCTCCTTTTGCACCTTAACTTCCGAGGGTTGTCTGGGGTTAAGGATGAATTTCTTGAGGTACCCTCGATTGACAAGTTCTTGGAGCTGCTTTCGGAGGGACCGGTAGTCGATTGTTTGATGGCTTACTCCGTCATGGAAAGCACAATAGTCGCAAGCCCTGGGGCCTTTTAGGTTGGGCTGAAGTGGTCTCGGACGCTTCAATCAGGATTGGGTCTTGGATGGCGCTGAAGATCCGATCAATGAAAGTTTCGAACGCGGTGAAGTTTGTATCGACCCTGTAGACGTCAATGGGGTACCGGGAGGAACTTGGTCGAGATCGCTTGAAGCCATCCTGCCCCGGTTCTAGGCTTTCTTTGGAGGAGTAGATGTTTGCTTCACCTTCTCTCCCTCCTATCCTGCTTTGAAAGTCTGCTCGTTGAGCCTCGCGTCGCTTCTTCCAGCTGAGCGTGCTTCTGGGCTCGAGGATGTCCTTCATGTTTGTGACGTGCTTCACCAAATGCTTGTAGAAAGAGTGGTCAGTTTGCAGCCCGGTAGTGAATGCATGAATGCGACTATAGTAACATCGTTGCTACAATTATCAATGTTTTAAATGTCGGATATCGGGAAAATGTCCATGTCGTAATTGGATGCCGGACTTAGGAGATATTTCAGGTCACCTAATAAATTTCAGACGTCATGACATATAATAAATAATATAATAAATATATGTTCTAGATGTCTTAAATAATGTAATTTTAAAATTCTTATCAAGGTAATACAGACACAACTTATGCAAAACTACATAAATATGTTTAGGATAGATATACATTTTGCATACACTCACTAACTCATTGTAGAAAATTTTCAGTTACTTCAACTTCCAAGACCGACCAACTATTGGGTTTTTCCTGAAATGACGACTGAAATATCGAATTTTTTTGGAAATGTTGGCCGATATTTTCCAAAACGCCATTCCAAATGAGGGTGGGAATGTCGTGGCGGTGAGGACTTAAAAACGAAATGTCTGCCGACATTTCAGAAATGTTGACCGACATTTAAAACACTGACAATTATAAATCATGACCATCTGGCTCTGGAAATAACTGATATAGCGCTTGAGGGTCTCTCCTGACTTCATCTTGATGGTGAGTAGGTGTTTATTGTTACTCTTGCCGTTAGGTGTACTGGTTGAAGAAGACGCTGCTAACCTCCTCAAAAGCTTCAGAAAGACCGCGATGGGAGGGAATAGAACCAGTTCAAGGTCGTGCCCTTGAGACTGGAAGGAAACACCTGACACATGAGGTGGTCGTCGTGGGAGTGGACCACCATCTTGACCTGATAAGCTCGGAGATGTTGGACATGGTCGGTTACTCCGGTGTAACAATCGGACTTGGTATCACGAACTTCTTTGGGAATCGATGGGATGTGATTTCCTCTGAAAGAGGAGAATCAAAAATTCGCAGGATGGAGGATCTTGGACCACTACGGGATTGCGGCGTGTCTTCGTGGATCCGCTTCCGGATCATTTCCACAAGATCCTCGATGCGAGGGGTCGGTAGGCTTGGAGGGCTCGCTCTCATCGGAGCGTTCCTCGTGGTGTGGGGACGCGAATTGGCGATGTCTTCGACTGCCCCAACGCAGGCGGTGTCCGTTGCGCGTGGTCGTGAGGGATGAGTGCGGGACGACTCATCTGGGCTCTTCGGTGTACCTCGATCTAACCCGAGTAGAGCATCTATTGTGGATTACCTCAGATCATTGTGGTCCTGGAAGGTAGCTCGGTATAAGTGTGGGCTTGAGGTTGGACCGGAGGCTTTCTCTGTGGGCCCACACTGAGCATGCTGGCACATCAAGTTCGTTGGTCATTTGAGATGCTTCTAGTGCAGCAAGACATACGTCGTGATCTTGATAGGGATCAAAATTTGACCGCTACAAGAGTAAAGATCTAACTTTTTGTTGTTGCTTACTTTTTGCCTATTTGGAAAGATTTTGTTTTTATTTTTTGAAACAACATTTTTAGAGTAAATATGTGAACATACATATCCACATAAACCCACACAACACCCTCACATCGGCCTCCCAGACATAAGGCGGTTAATTTTTTCAATTTGTTTATTTACTGTATTTCTCATAATTGCCCACTTGCTAATTTGTTTTGCTTTGTTACAGGCATGGTTAACCAGCATTTCATTGGCCATCTGTAAGGTTAGTTTTGTTGAGCTCAAGGAGCTGATGAAGATGATCTAAACTTCTGCTAGAGTCCATTGAAGCTGATTGTTTTTTATTTTCACTCGCAGGCTTTTGATCTCATGGAAATGCTAAAGAAAGAGGAAGAGATGCTTCTTGCTGTGAAAGAGAAACAATCACAGGTACAACCAACATCATTCAGACTTACGTGTGTTCTTAATGCTAGGTGGCAGTTTGGCCGGGTTTTCACTGTTGTATTTGTGTTTGATGGGAGGCATTGTCTGTCATTTAAC
The DNA here is from genome assembly GCA_038442645.1 of Agave tequilana. NCBI lineage: Eukaryota > Viridiplantae > Streptophyta > Magnoliopsida > Asparagales > Asparagaceae > Agave > Agave tequilana. The sequence continues at coordinate 120,791 of JAVJIF010031933.1, read as the reverse complement.
CTCTTAGAGTTTGGAAGATGACCGAATAATATGATCCCATCATTTAACTTTCGGAAGCACACATGGTATATTTCACCTTTCTTCAACAGCAACCCCACCAATAGTTGCCTGCCCGCACATGCACACACAAATAAAAAACAAAAATAGAGAGAGAGAGAGAGAGAGAAGAAGAAACATCTAAGCCCTCAAACCACCACTAGCATGCATGCAGGTGTGTGCACATGCACACAAACGAGGCGAAAGAGAGACGAGGAAACGAAGAAATGTCAACTACAAAGAAACAAAAGGGGAAAAGGGGGAAAACAAAATAAAAAACAAAACACGCTGAAACACACATTTGCTGGACATTCACAAACCCCCATCCAAACCTTCAGATTTCAGACATAGGAAGGGGAAAAAAATATAAGCTAAAAATGGAGCAGAATTCTGGAAGTCCAAAAGTTACCACACTCTCTCGACATGATTAACTAATTACATTATGTACTGCTTCATTTAAAATCATTCAATGATTATTTTCTTTGTGTCTAAAAACCATAGTTGATTTTAATTTCAAAGATGTCTCTCGCAAAAGGTTAAGCAAGGATGGTAGTCATCAAATAGATTGGCATTTTCCTGTGAAGATATTCTTTTTTGCTGGGAAAGGTTAAGATTCATTGAAACGTGACATCTATGATTCTACCATGCATGCTTCTTTAGGTTATATCATTAGATTTCTTTCCTTCTGTAAATTTGGAGATGCAATTTAGATTAAGTAGTTGGAGAAACACCAACAACACCAATATTGTGTTTTCCATCAAAATGGGGTAGCCTATGGACTAGAGCTATATTGAGAAGGGTCCATCAAATTAGGCTAACGAGGGAAACTAAATAGAGAAGGTTAATGTTACAGCTGCCTTTCAGCTTTAGACACAGGCATGCACACATGTATGCACATTGACACACATGTATCCTATAAAGGCCCAGATGCTTGGTGCCTCAAAGGAAATTTAGGTTTCTCCATGGTCCTTTCTGAAGCAATCAATTAGCACGCATATTTGCCCAAAACCTTAGATTTTACTGATTTTCTGATTTTTATAGATTATTCTACAAATTAATTTCCTAGATCTGTATGGTTTTGCTTGTAAATCCTCAATATAATAAAAAAATCTTCAAGTAACACGGTTAATGTATGGTTAAATGTCACTATTACTTTTCTAATGGCTATTCCCAAACTGTAATTAGTGCCTAGAGCCTTTTCAGAAGTTAGAAAACCTAAATTGAATGCTTTACTGCAGTGCTGATAACAGGATATGAGCAACACGATGAGCATGATAATTTCTTTTCCATGTATTCCAAACATCTTTCGTTATCACCTGGTTATGACTACCCATAATCTAACAGTTCTGTAAGAATTCCAAAGATATCTTCCCCCCTTCCTTTTCTTTTCTTTGATGGTAATTTAAAGTTGTTTTTACTGTCTACAATGTAGGAAGGGGACAATGAACTTGCTCGTGAAATACTTGATAAGCGTTCGAAGAGAGCTGAAGCTTGGCACAAGAATGCTGCAAATCAAGCCCCATTCCTGAAACCTGCACAGCCAATCACGTGTGCGACATTTGCTCAAGATGTTATTGAAGGGAGAGCTAAGGCTTCAGATACACATGAACATAAACACCAGCCCCTGATATTTGGACCTGCAAGTCTTATCGGTGGAAGATTAACCAGTGAGAGGGAAAGAATTGCAGCACAAGTCTTTCAACCAAATTACAGGTGTGTCTGTCTTCTCGTTCTTGTAAACCATTGCAATAAGAATTGACTTTATATATTTTGGGCATCTTTGGATTTAGTTTTTTCCAATGTTTAAAATAACAATAACATTTTTTCTTTGTTATGTTAATATAGGTTATAACGTAACACATAATGTAGGTTACACGTTTTAATATTTATTTAATAAAAATAAATATATATACTATATTTTAAGAATTTTTATAAATAGGAAAATAATTTAAAAAATTAAAAAGTATCAAAATAATATATAACACATTTAGCAAGTCACAACAATTTTTAGCAAGTATCAAAATAATTTTTCACATTTTAAAGTTATAATAAGTTCGCAAATATAACAAATTTCATAATAAGTTCGCAAACAAACTACAACAAGCATGATAATTGAATTATAACAAGTATGATGACAAGCATGATAAGTTTTAGCAATTATCTTTTGATATATTATCTCAACCAATATTTTTAGCAATTATCTTTTTGCCCTCTCTCCCTAGATATTTCACTCTCTCTGCCTCTCTCTCTCTCCTTCCGATATCTTTCTCCTCTCTCCCCTTACTGATCTCTCTCTCCGCTCTCTCTCCTCCCCCCGGGAGAGAGCAGAGAGAGATCGGAGGGAGAGAGAGCACAAAGAGAGGAGAGAGAAGGCTTACATGTGCTTTAAGACGACGCCGACGAAAACAATGACAGAGAACCACAACTTGAAGATGACGCCAACGAGAACCACCAGAGGTAGATCTTATTCTTCTTTTTTCTTCATTTTCTCGGCATCGATGACGAGGTTGCATAGACGGCTGCGACGTTGCAGAGGATATTTTGGGGAATTTTTTTGGCCCTAGAGGGGGGGGGGGTGTTTATAAAAAGTCGACTTGTACCGTAACGTAAGTTACAGTGCGTTACGGTAATAACGTAATGTAACGAGCATTACGAGAAAAATAACCATAGTTATGAAACATTGTGTTTTTTAGCCCTGTTACTTAACGACTGGTCGGCGTTAGGTTATATAACGAGTTATATAACGGGTTTTTTTAGAACACTGGTTTCTTCTATCATACCAAGGTTTTTGTGTTGTGGATAACATAATTCAGTGTTTTTGAAGGCACCCTCCCTGGCACCTAGAATGGCCGAGGCGGACCTAACAAGGCTCTGAAATATAACCCCATTTTCATATTTCTATAGTGGTTATGTAACATTTCAATCCTTTAACCTGACCTAGGGAGAGTACCAAATAACCGTGGTGAAGTGGACTGGAACTATTGTGAAGGGAAAACAGAAATACATATATTTTTTTTCTTTGCTGTCTAGTTCCAGTATTAGCAACAGAAAAAATGAGAGATCCAATTCAGCAGTATTTAATTTTTGCAGTGTACAAAAGACTTTGATAGTTGATGAAACTGTAAACTACAGGCCCTTTGTTGTGGATGGGTGTGTTGTGGAAGGTGGGGGGATTCAAAATTTGATTGGAATGGTCAAAATTTTGCATAATTCTCCAATAGTCGCATTAGGCCATCTAAGCCTCCATGCTTCTTGATGCGGGCTCGAGGAAGATGAGTGCAGAGATGGAGGGGGAAACGGGTAAGAGATGGGTCCATAAGCACAAAGAAGAAAGAAACAACTACTGTTGGAGAAGAATACGGTTACAATTTAAATTTGGGTTTATACTTTATATATAACTAAATGGGTCTCTTATGTATTAATAAACTTGCAAGTTCAAACCTAGGTAAAAGTGCAAAAGGGCTTTCTTCTAGTTTTCCAACCTGGTTTCAATTTGAAACCATTGTTTCATAAGGATTGGAGACCAAACCCCAAAAAGGAAACCAATGTTTGTTTGGCAACTTAAACAGAACCCTTGTTAAAGAGACCCCAAAGGCCTAGTTTAGCAACAATTGTTTTTTGAAACCATGGTTTCATTTAAGTTAAAATGAAACTATGGTTTGTATGCATATAAACCTGATTTCCAAAATCAAAGTTTCACTGTCATTAGTGGGTGTTTGATAACCCAATTACAAACTTAAGTTAGAAAATAACTACAAAAAGGCTTAATACCATTAAAAAATTAGTTTCGAAAAAGTAGCTTTAAAAATTAGTTGTTGTAAAACTATCTATTAGAAAATAGCTGCTGTAAAAATAGCCGTTAAAAGTTATTTGTTGGAAAGTAGTTGGAATCTGATCTTGACTCTGCATCTTTCTTAGAACATAACAATGGATTACATAACATAAAACTATTTTAGATGATGATAAAATTTATCTTAACCCCAAAACAATTATATAGCCAAACACCATCCTATCTCATTACAATTAACACACTAACTTTAGCAATTGCCAATCAATCTTTAATTTCTCTACAATTAATCTAAGAAAGATGCATAGTGCTAAAATCAAATCTCCTAGGCTACTTCCAATTGATGGTTTTTCAACGGCTAGTTTTCCAACGTTTCTAATGGCTAGTTTTTGACTGTTACTTTTAAATTGTATTAAGCTTCTTGTAGCTATTTTCTAATCTAAGTTTCTAATTTTGGTTGCTAAACACTCGCTAATGTTAGCGAAAACCTTGGTTTTGGAAACCGGGGTTTGCATGCATACAAACCTAATTAAAAGGAAACCATGGTTTGAGAAATTTTGTTGCCAAACTAGGACTTAGGGGTCAGAGCCTTCAACTTTAGGCGATTAACATGAGTCTGGATCCTACTTTATGCATTAGTATTTTCAAAATTTACACCTGATTTAGTTTCAACAATTTAGTTTTGACAGGGTTTGTCTGGTCGGGTGTCATGACCTAAACACATTGTGTTTATCAATTAGGTCAGGTGGCTTGACCGGGATGTCTATATGAACCCTAAATGGAGAATTTGGATTTTGTGTACCCGACTATAGAGATTTGGGGTAAAGGTTTGTGGTGGTTGTTGCTTTTCCTTTTCCTTTTCCCTTCTCATTCCCATGGCCACCACTTTGATGCCATGTCATTTCCTTGACATTTTACTTATTTTGCCAAAGTAAACACGGAACTTGGTCTTAAAATTCAAATCTCTCTCTTCAATGCATTGACCATTGCACTTGGTAGTGTTGATGGCTTTCAGATCAGTGTTCTCATCATCATTTCTTCTTCTTATTGTTTTTGTCATTCTAGATCCTTTCTGTATTTCATATATGTGATGTTTGGTTTTTGAAAAAATATAGATTTGTATGAGTAATTATTGCTTTTGTCCAGTTTGACCCTTCAAAGAAATTATTTTATCTCACTTTCGATCTGCAAACTCGGACATTTGGTTTATCTTTGTTTACAACCTACTTTACTAGTCTAATTTATAGTAATCGTCATCATCATCATCATCTTCTTCTTATTATTAGTTTTTTCTCAAATAATATACCCCCAAAAAACTTGCTTATTTTGATGTAACCCAACAATCTTTGTTTTTTGATATAACCCCCAGTCCAAAAATCATTAAATTATTTGAAACACAACCCAAAATAAGTGAAATACTCCCATCCAAAATTGACTTAAAAGCAGAAATGAAGAAGAGAGAACCAATCAGAGTAAAACTAGGTAGTTTGTACTTTGCGATTACTGGTACATAACGGTTTCATTATGATTAAACAGAACCACAATTTATCAAGATAAAAAATATTCAAAACCAGTTTGGTTATTGGATTGCGATCTTTTTTTCCCCCAGCTTTTGCAAAACATATTTTGGTGTGTTCCAAGCAGAAGATTTATTTTTACTATTATGATATTGGATGTAGTTGTTTTTTGGGGGGTGCGAGTGGAAGTAAAAAATCTTGTTCTGAATTTTACACTGCTCTTACCATCTAGCTTTAAATTTTTATTTATGTTATGGAGCGCGTAATAAATCTAGGAAGTGAATTTGCAGCTGGGATGTTCCATTTAGGACTCTTTTGCAGTTGCGAAATTCCATAGCAACCATGATGATCGTTTTATATGACCTAAAGCTAGAAGAAAAGGCTGGGCGGCAAAGTTGATGCCTGTGGTACCAAATCTGTGGTATGCTTTGGTTTGTGGTACTAGTACCGGTAAACAGTACTCCACGCTAAATAGTATGCATTACCTTGTTTGGGTGGGTGGGGGTGCACAGCGCTTAGTTGCATCTGTATATCAGTCATGCTATATTTGAGGGTATTTATTAGGTTCATTTGGATAACTATGCATGCATTTGCTAGAGATATGTATACACATTTAATGACATAAAAACTAAGAAATATGATAATATAAAACTTTCATCTTTAAATATCTATGAGCAATTCATAATATGGTACTTATTCAAAAAATAAAAAACAAACTACTTTAATTAAGATATGATCACATTTCTGATTACATTATGTAACTAAAGTTCACCTTTCAAAATTTTAAAGCTATAGGATAAGTCTCGAAAAATAGAAGCTTCTATCAGGATGTAAATTGAAAAACTAATTGAATTAATTAATCAGTTGTGCTCTTCTTTTATTCTCGGATCACTAGTTTTAGAGATCTAGATCGTGAATGCACCGCAAATTTGGACATATGAATCACAATTCACGGGGTGTGGAGTGAATTAGGCAACACTGGTCGATACATGCACGTGTGTGCGCAATATTTTTTAGCGAGTCTTAGGATTCACGACTATGGTAACCAAATGGAAAAATCTTGCTATGGATATGGTATCTCTCTCGGTAAGGATTACGATGGATTGAACTGCCTAACTGTAAGCACATGGTTACTTTCAGGATAGTTTATAGTAAGTAGTGCATCGTATATGTACCTTTCTGCAACTCGCGAAAACTAAAGTGATTGTTTTTTTTTTTTGGGGGTTTCTGAAATGGTAGGTTACCAACAATGAGCATAGAAGAAGCTGGCTTGAGAGAAATGGAGATGATGAATAAATGGCAAGAGAGGACGGCAAAGCTTATGCAGGAAGCCAACTCGACTTGGCACAACGATGGCCCTCTACGAGGAGGCTCTGATGATGAGGATGATGACGCGGCACAAGAAAAGGCTAGAGCATGGGACGATTGGAAAGAGGACAATCCACGCGGGGCAGGCAACAAGAAGCTCACTCCATGTGGGTAAAGGGAGCTTGTAATATGACCCCTTCGTTATTTGTATGCTGATTGTTTTTGGATGGCAGAGTTTTGTTGATGTTTGGGCTTAAGAAACTCTGATCCATTTTGATTTTTGTTGTAACATTTATCATGTTTATGAAGAGTGTGTGTTTGGATTTGATCCTCGGAGGAGTAAATTCTCCCTCTGTATTCTTTGTTGGGTCTTATGCTGTTGTTTTGGGGTGGGTAAAGATATGGCTGATGCTTCATTGGTTCGAGCTGGCATGTTTGAAGAATTACAGTGCTAAAAGTTGTTTTTTTTTTTTTTTTTTTTTTTTTTTAAAGAATACACTACAGGTTTTGTCTTGTTTTATTTTTTGTTTTTTTTTTTGCCTTTATGTGCTTATTTCTTGAAAGATGTGAACTATGGTTCTTTTCAAAAGTTTTTAAGATATTTGCTCTTATGATTAGCTATAACAACTATTTGCTCTTATGATTAGTAAAAAACTATTTGCTCTTAACCTTCAAACAACCTTCTCTTTTCCTTTTGTTTTTTTTTTCCCGTTAAACATAGATTTTTTCTATGACAGTAGAAAAATCTAGAAACTGTCTAATTTTATCTTCAAACTATTTTCTTTTGGGAATAAACGATAGTTTTAAAAATATTTGGCTTTGCCTCCAAACTATATAGCTTTTAATGGTTTTAAAAGTAACCACTTTAAAACCAAACGTGACAAGCATCACGTAGAGTACGGTTTTTCTTTTCTGCATATCCATACTCCTAACAGGTAATTAGTATCTGAACCCTAACCGCGCCCGGTTGCATTATGAGTAGGATTTGGGTTGATAATTAAACCCGATTCTTCTTCAAGAGAGAGAGAGTAGTGTTTTAAATATCGGATATCGGCGATATATTGGTCGGTAAAATTATATACAGAATACTGGGTGATATAATACTGGTTGATATATTAATAGTCAATACATATAAGACATTATTAAAAGAAATAAGTTATTATCTAATAATATAAAAAAATCATTGAAATAACACAATGAACATAGAATAAAATAAAACGATCTCTCAAGCAAAAAATAATAATAATTATTCAAATATTATATCAGATATTTCATTTCGGATATCGGGTGATATATAAGCCGCATAGTGATATATTGACCCATATCGGTCCAAAACGATATCCGGTAAATTTTTGCACTTGTTGTATCGTTTTGGATAAAACACCGGTATCTCGGCCGATATATTGGTATATCGGCCGATATATCGGCCGATATTTAAAACAATTAAAGAGAGGAAATTTTTTTGCTCACCGTGTATGGTGACGCGAGCGCGGTTAGCCGTAAGATGATGGTGGCCCCACTCAGTGGGGACCCACCACCCGGTGGGGCCCACCCAAACCAACGGCTCACCGCGCTCGCGGTGAATGTGGTGAGCAATACGACGTGAGCAAAAAATTTTGATAGAGGAGTGGGTGGGGGGGAGTGAAAATCAGTTGCATGTGATGTGAGAGAACCAGAGTCAGCACTCTTAGTCACTCGATTATTGGCTTTTATAATTCTTGCTCTGCTTTTTTAAGAGCCTGTTTGGCTGGGAAAACTGTTGGCCCAAAGACTATTAGCCCTAGTTTTGATGATAACAAAACATATGTAGTTATGTTTTTAACAATTTTGTTTAACAAAGTTTCAGGTTAACTATTTGTTGCATTTTGGCTCCATCGCAAGACAGACATTTGGAAGCCAAGAAGATGTAGATACCCAGAGCTTAAGCACATAGAAGAGCTCAAGGATCAAGTATATTAAAAATGACTATATCAAGATTTATATTTTTACTTTTTGTATTTTAGATAAGATTTATAGTCATTTGTTAAAATCAAGATGATACAGGTTGATAGCTTTTGGGATTGACACACACACACACACACACATATTTCATACTCCTTTGTGTTTTTAATAAGAGTTCATAACTATACGCTTTATCGTTTTCAAAATCGAGTTTCGGAAAAACAAGTTTGTTTTCGATTTAGAAAAGAGTTTTTACAAAATATGGTTCTAACTTTATTTTGTTTTGATTTATGATCACACACTGGTTCTACAAGTCCCTAGAACTCTATCTTGTGTTTAAAGATTAAAAGTTATTTTTCGGAAAAAGAATGGTTTCAAAAAGATTTTCATAACTTGCCTTTGGCCCTTTGTCGGTCGACCGACCGGTCGACCGTAGGCAGAGAAAAATTGCTTCGTCGGTCGACCGACATGCACCAAATTGCATTTGTCGACCGGGCGGTCGACCGACTGCAAGAGCTTTGCTCTCGGTGGGCCCGATTCACCGCCCCGGTCGACCGACATAGAGTTTAGCTCTCTGGTTGGGAACAACGGTCGACTGATCGCTCGACCATTATCCCCAACTTCCGACCGTTGAGGGTCGACCGGCCGGTCGACTGACAGAAGACTTTTTTTCTGTATTTTTTCTAACGGCTATATTCTGTTTTGTCTTTTTTTGGGTCTTTTCTCAATGGCTCTTTTGGGTTTTCTACTCATGTTTTCATCCCCTATAAATAGTGAGATTGTAGGAAAACTCAACAATAAGATTTCAAAAGTTTAGATCAAGTTTTTACAAGTTTAATTTTTTCTTAAAATATTTCTTTTTAGCCAAATTTTCATATTCTTGTTTTTTAGCTTGAGCATTTACTCTACATCTCTACAAGCTATTTTCACTACACTCCCAAAGAGTTTCACCTCCTAATCTTGGTTATAAAATTGTGCTTATGAGCCATTTGTGATCAAGTGAAGATTACCACTTTCCTTTTATTGAAAAGTTGTAGAGGTTGCGGCCTCAAGTATGTTGGCCCAAAGGCCTTCCACCCTAGTTTTGATGATGATTAACTCATGTAGTTATGTGTACTAATAATCTTGTAATTTTAGTTTCAGATCATTAATCAAGTTATTAGTAGGTGATTAGCTTCAACAAGATGATTTGGAAGCTTTCACATGTTGATTCAAGAGCCCGAGCGTCAAAGATCACATATAGCACTTGCTCGGTGGATCAAGGAGTTTTGGATCGAGTCGGCTTGGAGTTTACGCTCTACAAGAAGACATCGGTACCATAGTTTAGTTTTGTATTTAGATCCAAATTGTAAAGATTAGAATAGTATGATATGCTCAAGTTCACAACACACACGTTTCATGTCTTGAATATTGGTTTTCGGTTTTTTGGTTTTACGTTTAACCGATCTTGGTTTGCATGAATAGATAAATTCAAAACAAGTTTACATGGTTTAATGTATATACGATTTGTTCTATATACATGCATGCTTCAACTACTTAGACAAACTTACTTTGATATACCTATTCATGTGTTTTAGGTTTTGTGTTTTAACAAAACTTATTTTTAGAATTAATGACAAAAACATGGATATATATATTTGTTTCATGTATATAGGATTATATCCATATACATCATGCCTAAATGTTGTTTAATATCATGTTTTTGTATTTGGAAGAGTTTTGGACAAAACGTATTTTCTATTCAAAATCCAAGTTTTAGAAAATACAGTTTTTGGTTTTTGGTAAAAATGATAAGACACAAAAATAGTTCATATTGATTGATATTTGAGCTAAACTTTTTACCACATGTTTATATATCAATGCAAAATGATAAAACTATTTTTGGTGATTTTTAGAAGTATTAAAAGATTTTTCAAAATATTTTTAAACTATTTTTCTGACCCAGTTTTCTGTTACAGGCTTCAACCAGTCGACTAGTCTTCTGACCAAGTCGACTTGGCTGAAGTCGGTCGACCGGGTCGGTCGACCGACGTGCACAGATCTGTGCACGTTTGGCAGACATGGGACGGTCGACCGTCCGGGTCGACCGGGTCTGAGAGCAGAGCTCTTTGTTTGTTTGGGTCGACCGGGGCGGTCGACCGGTAGCTGCCAACGGGCAGAATTTGACCGTTGGACGGTCGACCGGCCGGTCGACCGGCAGTACATTTCTGGCATTTTCTGCTGCCAACGGCTATGTTTTTCTGGGGGCTATAAATACCCCATTGGAAAGAGTTTTTCTCTAAGATTTTTTGTGCGAATTTTTCCCTACTCTCTGGTGTTTTCACAGCAATCAAAAGAAGTTTTTGGATTCAAATTGAACAATCTATTTGGTGTTTTTGCTAGGGTTTAGAATATCAAAGAAAAGGGTTTTTGTGAAAAGAGTTTTGATTCATCTTCTATATCTTAGCTTCAGTTTTTCCCAAGGATTTTTCTTTGTGATTTTGATTTCCATCCCATTGGTTTTCTCCACACTTGAGCTAAAATCTACTATCTCTTCTATAGGATCTTTATGTGAGAGAAAGAAATTATTTGTGGTTGTTGTTTAGACCACCAAGTTAAAAACCCAATCTTTGCTTTGTGCCTTGCCCTCATTGTGTTGAGGAAGTTGTGCATTTGGGTTGTATCCCTCAAGTTGTGAGGTGATCCTTGTGTTTGCTTTGTGCTAATCCCTCGGGTTGTGAGGTGATTGTTTTGTTGGATTGGAGCTTGCCTCAAGGAGGAGGTTGTGGTTGTAAAGAGAGGAGTTGGGTACTCCTTGTGAGAGTTCTTTGTGGACTTGCTAGTGGATTAGAAATCCTTCGTGTGTCGAAGGCGGGGATGTAGAGCTGGGTGCTCGAACCTCGAAACTTACCTTGTTGTTTGCGCTTGATCCATTGACTCTCTCTATCTCTCTCTTTACTTTGTACCTTGCAACTATTCATATTGTGCATTCATAATTGCTTGGCTTGGTTGTGTGTGCATCATTTGTTGATTGCACTTGAGTGTATTGCATTTAGTTTTTAAATTCCGCATTGAGTTCATTAGATTAGCATAATCACCTATTCATCCCCCTCTAGGTGATCTTACAAAGTAAGCCAGTAAACTCCGTGTTGGTGTTGCGACGCCGCGAGAGAGGACTTGTGAGTCCATTAAGTTATAATCTCGAATCTCAAAAGAAATCATTGTTTTTGCGATTGCTTACTCTTTCTCTTTTTGTAACACCCCGCTCCCGGAATACGTACTTAGTTGCGTATTCAGTTTTTCGATCGTATTTTTCGATTTACTTCCTGTATTTAACCGATTTCAGTTTCAAATATTATTTTTCAATATATTAGATTTTCTATGATTTTCTGGAATTTTCTTGGATTAAAAAGAAAATCTTCAAAACCGGTGTCGACCAGTGCTGCTGACCGATTCCCAGATTTTTAATTTGCAAACAGCTTGGAATTTCTAGATGGTCCTTTAGACATTATTTCTTAAAATCATATTTTCTACCTAAATACTTTTTCTGGGAATTTTATGATTTTATGAAAATTCCACCGGAGTCGGTAGCTAGCTGATTCCGGGATTTTTAGTTTTAAAACTATAAAGTATTTCTTAAAACGGATTTCCCTATGAGTCCTAAAATATTATTATTGATTTTTGGTATAATTTGCGAGTCGTTCCGAGATACTTGATTTCGGGACGATTTCGATATTTTTCGAAATGTTTTCCGTATCCTCGACTTAAACCCGGAATCTGTGTTTCCAATATTTTCATTTTTTCAAGTCAAAGAGAATATCTTCTCTTTATCAATCTCTTTTCCTTTTTCCTTTTTCCTTATTTCTCTTCCTTCCTCCACAATCCACAAGAATTCCATTTTCCAAAATTCCAACAATTCCAAATTCCATTTTCTTCCACACACTTCCACCAACTTCATCATTAATGCCTCTCCTTCTCTCTCTCTTCCATGGCCGGCCAAGTGGCCAAAAGAGGGACACCTCATCCACTCCCATTTGCAAAAACCCCCCTCTCTTCTATCTTATTTGCATCTCCTTTACAAATCCAAACCCTATTTAAACATTTCCTTTACATTCTATTTCCTTTTTTCTTCACTTCAACAAAGAGTTAGCCCTCACCACTTTCTCCTTCACCTCAACTTCAACCACCAACTCTAAAGCATCACCAAGGCCATCATCTCCACCCCAACCACTACTACTTTTGGATTGGGATCGTGTCTATTATCGCCGAGGATCAAGTTTGTCGGCAACGATCTCTTCGAACGCGTAAAGCTTCAAGTAACCGATCTATGTGAGTATTTCTACTCACCAAGACTTGGCTAATTCCTAGCATATTGGTGTTTACATATCTTGTATATTTGTATCTTCAAAATCATGTTATTTGATCATCAAACAAAACCATCACAAATCTGTTCTGTATTCTGTTTCCAGTCGATTAGTCGACTTGACCTAGGGATTAGTCGACTTGAAACCCTTATTTGAAACGTAACCTTTTCTGGAACACAGTTTTAGTCGACTTAGGTTATTTATTAGTCGACTGGAAACCTCTATTAGTCGACTACGCCCTTGACCCTAGTTGACTAACTTTTCCTGAATCAGAAACCCAACTCTCTGTTACTCAGTATTAGTCGACTTACCTTAATTATTAGTCGACTTGAGATCACTGTTAGTCGACTACCCTTTCCACCCTAGTCGACTAACTTTTCCTGAATCAGAAACCCAACTCTCTGGAACCCAGTTTTAGTCGACTATACCAGACTATTAGTCGACTAACCCCTTTATTAGTCGACTACCTATTCCACCTAGTCGACTAACTTTGGCTGTCTGTTATAGTTGATTTCTTTCTTGAATCTGGATCTTATCCTTGGTGCATGTGCAATATATTATTCTTACTTGTGCTTCATGACTGATACTTCATGACTCATTACTTGATGTATATCTCCTCTTGTCACTTCATATTTCCAAGTCTATGTATTACCATGCAACTGCTTGTTTCATTCTTATACTTGTATCATGCCTGTGCTATTCTTACTTCTTTATCGCATACCATGCTTGGCCGACCCTTCGTGGTCGTTGATCTTGGGTTACTTCTATGTTACCACCTGCCATGTCATTACTTCCGACCTGTCAGTTTCATGCTTCCATTTAACACATGTATTTTACTTGGCAATTGATTGTTATCATCTACCACCAGACTATTATCAATCTCTTATTATGCTTGGTTGTTTATTAAATATCATCACCTTATCATGCTATCTCTTGACACCAAGCATGATGCACCTGATTCTGATATAATTATCACGATAACGGGAATGTAGTATGTGATCTCCTGTTATGATTCCAGTTATGATTCTTGTTATGTATTCCAGTTATGATCCTGCTCATTCCCTTAATCTGATAATTATGTTAATAAACTATAAAAAGGACAACTTGTATGGGGAATGGGAGGAAGTGATGAATGCCAGAATGACACCTTGCTTATAGTATGGGAATGAAATATTGGCGGTAGTGTTAGTGGGACTTAGGGCCCACAGGAGATTAGTGTTAGGGGGACTTTGGGCCTCCAAACTGGTTCCAGGTGTATGGAAACTACTATAAGAAGCTCTATCAGTTCTTCATCTACTTCCGTTAACAACCCTCGCCTAGCTTATATATGGATGTATGTGTTTTGAGGTATACACCAGTACACATACCTAGATATATGGGTCAGACGAGTAATAATAATAACGATGCCTGTTGTGACACATGCTACTCCTGTTATGATTCCTGTTACACCTGCTATGCATGTTATGATTCCCGTTATGTACTCCTGTCATGCATGTTATGATTCCCGTTATGTATTCCTGTCATGCCTGTTATGTGTTCCTGTTATGACTACTTTGTAACTCGGGTTGTATGTGCTTGGATTACGATGATATGAGATAAAGGTATATAGATGAGGGTTTCCTTATTTGGATTATTCCTTCGATGTACTAGTCTCATAGAGCCGTGACCTAAGCTTATACAATCAGTTTTGCTTGTAACCGGCTTTATATCGGATTTCCTGTTTTATGATTATTATGTTATGCCCGTTCATACATACTACATTTGTGTTCTAACCCCTGTTTTCTGAACTTGATATCCTTTGCTGTATTCTTATTGTGCTCACCCTGGCTCGCCACCTGGCATTGCATCATACTCGCCTGGGGAGTTTCACTGACTCCCCTGGATTCTCATGTCCAGGTTCTGGAGCTTGCTGTGGAGCAGTTAGATCAGCTGCAACTACCATCTCATCCTTGCTTTCCCGGTTGACTCGCGATGTTTCTGGTTATCTCGTGAGCACTCTTTTATACTGTTCATCCTTGTACATTTCCATGTATTCCCGCATTTGCGCATCTGTGATATAATATTCATGTAATATTGGATCACCTCTGGTGATAACTTTGTAATTGTACTTATGTGTTGGAATGTATAATGCACCATTTGCTTCCGTACTCTGATTCTTGCCTTTACTGATGCTTAGCGTATATACGTGGGGGTACTTTCTGACCTACGTATATACGTCGCAGTGACGTCCCCGTACCCTTGGGATCGGGGCGTTACAGGATGGTATCAGAGCTTAGGCTCTTACTTCCTCAGTACGTCCAGATGGCAAATTAATGGTAAAGCAATTTGCAACTGGAATGCATGAGTCTTGGTTATACATTCCAACTACAAGTGCAGAGTTATCTATTCTATCTTGATCATCTTTCCTTTGACTTCTAATCCCTTCCATCTTTCCCCTGTTTTGGTTTTATGAAGCCTTTGATTCCACCATTGTCCTCCTTGTGTTCAATTTACCCCTTAACGAAATTGCGAGGACGCAATTTTTTGTAAGGTGGATGGATTGTAACACCCCGCTCCCGGAATACGTACTTAGTTGCGTATTCAGTTTTTCGATCGTATTTTTCGATTTACTTCCTGTATTTAACCGATTTCAGTTTCAAATATTATTTTTCAATATATTAGATTTTCTATGATTTTCTGGAATTTTCTTGGATTAAAAAGAAAATCTTCAAAACCGGTGTCGACCAGTGCTGCTGACCGATTCCCGGATTTTTAATTTGCAAACAGCTTGGAATTTCTAGATGGTCCTTTAGACATTATTTCTTAAAATCATATTTTCTACCTAAATACTTTTTCTGAGAATTTTATGATTTTATGAAAATTCCACCGGAGTCGGTAGCTAGCTGATTCCGGGATTTTTAGTTTTAAAACTATAAAGTATTTCTTAAAACAGATTTCCCTATGAGTCTTAAAATATTATTATTGATTTTTGGTATAATTTGCGAGTCGTTCCGAGATACTTGATTTCGGGACGATTTCGGTATTTTCCGAAATGTTTTCCGTATCCTCGACTTAAACCCGGGAATCTGTGTTTCCAATATTTTCATTTTTTCAAGTCAAAGAGAATATCTTCTCTTTATCAATCTCTTTTCCTTTTTCCTTTTTCCTTATTTCTCTTCCTTCCTCCACAATCCACAAGAATTCCATTTTCCAAAATTCCAACAATTCCAAAATTCCATTTTCTTCCACACACTTCCACCAACTTCATCATTAATGCCTCTCCTTCTCTCTCTCTTCCATGGCCGGCCAAGTGGCCAAAAGAGGGACACCTCATCCACCCCCATTTGCAAAAACCCCCCTCTCTTCTATCTTATTTGCATCTCCTTTACAAATCCAAACCCTATTTAAACATTTCCTTTACATTCTATTTCCTTTTTTCTTCACTTCAACAAAGAGTTAGCCCTCACCACTTTCTCCTTCACCTCAACTTCAACCACAAACTCTAAAGCATCACCAAGGCCATCATCTCTACCCCAACCACTACTACTTTTGGATTGGGATCGTGTCTATTATCGCCGAGGATCAAGTTTGTCGGCAACGATCTCTTCGAACGCGTAAAGCTTCAAGTAACCGATCTATGTGAGTATTTCTACTCACCAATACTTGGCTAATTCCTAGCATATTGGTGTTTACATATCTTGTATATTTGTATCTTCAAAATCATGTTATTTGATCATCAAACAAAACCATCACAAATCTGTTCTGTATTCTGTTTCCAGTCGATTAGTCGACTTGACCTAGGGATTAGTCGACTTGAAACCCTTATTTGAAACGTAACCTTTTCTGGAACACAGTTTTAGTCGACTTAGGTTATTTATTAGTCGACTGGAAACCTCTATTAGTCGACTACTCCCTTGACCCTAGTCGACTAACTTTTCCTGAATCAGAAACCCAACTCTCTGTTACTCAGTATTAGTCGACTTACCTTAATTATTAGTCGACTTGAGATCACTGTTAGTCGACTACCCTTTCCACCCTAGTCGACTAACTTTTCCTGAATCAGAAACCCAACTCTCTGGAACCCAGTTTTAGTCGACTATACCAGACTATTAGTCGACTAACCCCTTTATTAGTCGACTACCTATTCCACCTAGTCGACTAACTTTGGCTGTCTGTTATAGTTGATTTCTTTCTTGAATCTGGATCTTATCCTTGGTGCATGTGCAATATATTATTCTTACTTGTGCTTCATGACTGATACTTCATGACTCATTACTTGATGTATATCTCCTCTTGTCACTTCATATTTCCATGTCTATGTATTACCATGCAACTGCTTGTTTCATTCTTATACTTGTATCATGCCTGTGCTATTCTTACTTCTTTATCGCATACCATGCTTGGCCGACCCTTCGTGGTCGTTGATCTTGGGTTACTTCTATGTTACCACCTGCCATGTCATTACTTCCGACCTGGCAGTTTCATGCTTCCATTTAACACATGTATTTTACTTGGCAATTGATTGTTATCATCTACCACCAGACTATTATCAATCTCTTATTATGCTTGGTTGTTTATTAAATATCATCACCTTATCATGCTATCTCTTGACACCAAGCATGATGCACCTGATTCTGATATAATTATCACGATAACGGGAATGTAGTATGTGATCTCCTGTTATGATTCCAGTTATGATTCTTGTTATGTATTCCAGTTATGATCCTGCTCATTCCCTTAATCTGATAATTATGTTAATAAACTATAAAAAGGACAACTTGTATGGGGAATGGGAGGAAGTGATGAATGTCGGAATGACACCTTGCTTATAGTATGGGAATGAAATATTGGCGGTAGTGTTAGTGGGACTTAGGGCCCACAGGAGATTAGTGTTAGGGGGACTTTGGGCCTCCAAACTGGTTCCAGGTGTATGGAAACTACTATAAGAAGCTCTATCAGTTCTTCATCTACTTCCGTTAACAACCCTCGCCTAGCTTATATATGGATGTATGTGTTTTGAGGTATACACTAGTACACATACCTAGATATATGGGTCAGACGAGTAATAATAATAACGATGCCTGTTGTGACACATGCTACTCCTGTTATGATTCCTGTTACACCTGCTATGCATGTTATGATTCCCGTTATGTACTCCTGTCATGCATGTTATGATTCCCGTTATGTATTCCTGTCATGCCTGTTATGTGTTCCTGTTATGACTACTTTGTAACTCGGGTTGTATGTGCTTGGATTACGATGATATGAGATAAAGGTATATAGATGAGGGTTTCCTTGTTTGGATTATTCCTTCGATGTACTAGTCTCATAGAGCCGTGACCTAAGCTTATACAATCAGTTTTGCTTGTAACCGGCTTTATATCGGATTTCCTGTTTTATGATTATTATGTTATGCCCGTTCATACATACTACATTTGTGTTCTAACCCCTGTTTTCTGAACTTGATATCCTTTGCTGTATTCTTATTGTGCTCACCCTGGCTCGCCACCTGGCATTGCATCATACTCGCCTGGGGAGTTTCACTGACTCCCCTGGATTCTCATGTCCAGGTTCTGGAGCTTGCTGTGGAGCAGTTAGATCAGCTGCAACTACCATCTCATCCTTGCTTTCCCGGTTGACTCGCGATGTTTCTGGTTATCTCGTGAGCACTCTTTTATACTGTTCATCCTTGTACATTTCCATGTATTCCCGCATTTGCGCATCTGTGATATAATATTCATGTAATATTGGATCACCTCTGGTGATAACTTTGTAATTGTACTTATGTGTTGGAATGTATAATGCACCATTTGCTTCCGTACTCTGATTCTTGCCTTTACTGATGCTTAGCGTATATACGTGGGGGTACTTTCTGACCTATGTATATACGTCGCAGTGACGTCCCCGTACCCTTGGGATCGGGCGTTACACTTTTCACTCTACTCTCTTTTAATTACTTGCACTCTTATATTGTTTGCTTATTTGCGAAACAAATCATCGTGTTTGCGATTGCTTACTCTTTCTCTCCACTCTACTCTCTCTTTAATTACTTGCACTCTTATATTGTTTACTAATTTGCAAGTATTTCTTAAGTTGTGATTGGTATTTACTAGGTTGTTACAAGAATTTTTAATTCCACATTATTTGCCATTTAATATAGCCATCACCTATTCCTCCCCTCCTGGTGATTTACAAAAACAAAATGAGAAAACTGACATTTAGGTCTCGTTGATCAGTTTTTCTTGAAAAAATTAGTTGGTGAGCTTACGCTATCATTTTCCAGTCATTTTCTAAGATTTTGTAGAGGAAGAGAAATAGATATTTTTCTGACATTTTGCCGACGTCAGCAAAACGTCAGCATTGCTTTTCCTAAACATAATTTTGAGTTCCTGAGGGAAACTTATAGCGAGGCGCACAATATCCACCTTTTGTTAGTTAAAACTGTGCTATTTATTAAAACATGTAGATCAATTATCTTGACAAAACAGATTAAATTAAACTCCTGACATGCTGCTCCAAAATTTAAAACAGAATATTAAATCTGTCGTGGAGAATGTAGTCTCCTTTCCCGGACGTTGATTCGGCTTTGTTCAATAGCGGTAAAAAAAATCTCCCGGAATAATCAATACTCGGCTTGGAGTGTAGGCATAGCTTTTTTCTCAGACAGAGAATTGTTGCTCAAAAAATTGAAAAGGTTGAAGAAATTTAACAGTGTTGGGAGAAAGAAGAATATAGCTTTATCTTTTACCAGGTCAAGAAACGTTACAAATCAAAACAGTGAAGTAGTCGGAGAATGAGATGGAGCTCGGGAATATTCGAAGTCCAAGTGCTCGGGGTCCACTCCGAGTCCAAGCCAAAATGTAGCAGGTCCAAGAACCCCTTGAACGAAGCTGCATTCGTGTCCGTGGGTCGTGGGCGCGCGCCACACGGATCCGAGCCCGGTGCGGTTCGGCGCGTGTGGGGAGTGTGGCCCATGACCTAACACTCATAACAATAAGTTTAGAAAGAGTTAGTATATATACCACTCAAATTTCTTTGGCCTATCTATGAGACTAAAAATTAAAGACTAATAGAGGGAAGCTCAAGTTTTTCCTCCAAAACCAAATACACATCCAACACCTTTTACCACCCATTTTTTAGATTTCAAACAGGCCCTAAATGAGACAAAAAAAGAGGGGAAAAAAAAAAAAAAAAACTGTGTCTAGATTCTTTCTGGTTCATTGTCCTCGTGTTCTCATAGAGAGAGTACAATTGGGTTTACCATCAACTAGATCCATTTGCTACTAGCACTAGGCATTGATTCTAATGGGAGTATTAACAACATATAAAGGCGAAGAGGAATTATTAAAGTGCTTTGTTGGCAATGGAGAGGTCACTGGTAATTAGTTCTATTTTGTTTTATTTTAATAATAAATTCTTTGGTTGTGTAAGTAGAATTTGAACCTCAGACCTTTTTGTACATGGTCAAGAGACAATGACACTTTGTTTCAAACATGCAACCTACGTATTCTCGTTATAAAAATAAAGATACAATCTTTTACTGTTCATTAAAAAAAAATAACTAAATAACTAATAATAATAACAACAACTCAACAATAGAGCATTGCCAGTTCTATACATGGGTGAAAATGGGCCGGGTTTGGGCCAAATCCGCCCCGCCCCGAACTGAAAAAAACCGGGGTTTTTTACCCTTTAAAACCCGGCCGAACACGAATGAGTGGGCTTAAGAGAAATATTCGGGTCGGGTTAGGTTTTTTACCCTTTTCCAAGCAATTCCCTTGTCTTGTTTCACTTCTCATTATTGATTAACAATTGCAATTAGTTAATTGGTTGAGGGCATTGCTGCATTTAGATGTTATTATTATTGTTGTTGTTATATATTTAATTCAAATTTTAGTCAATCATTAGGGGGTGTACTTAGTCTTCATCACAAACAATATAATTAAAATGATGTTGATGTGGTTCTCTTGTGTGGCTTGTTTTGCATCAGCGGCGGGGCTTTCCTTGCACGCAATTATGATGTTTCCTGCTCTCTTTTCTGTTCGGCCAATAGCAAACTCTGATATCTGGATCATTAATAGTTAAAAATTAAGATTGCATTTGGATAAATTTGTTCCCATTGTTCTTATTTTTCTGATTTGTATTAGGATGAAGACACGTGTCTCATCTCATCAAAAACTCCCGAAGACAAACGACATGATACGCCAAGCAGAGCTTCTACCTGAGAACATCCCCCAACTATTCCCGAGGATCCTCCTCCTTCCGAGGAATCTGCAGGCCCAAGGACGGTCATCTTCCCGAGAGCGTTACCACTCCAAGATCAATCCTTTCCGTCGCGAGTATGATGACCGCGCAACCGACCTCATTGATATCCGCCTACATTTATAGAGTTCCGTTACACCGTAAGGTCATCTCAGTTTCAAACGTTGCAACAACTCCCATTTTAGCGCAGACTGTTACAGAAAGTAGCGAAAATCATTCTTGTCATCAAGGACATAATACAGGTCGTTATAAAAGAACTACAACATGCAGAGCATGCGGTTATTGAAATCTGCATGACCCACACCGCCAATAAAGATCCCCCAGGTATATATATACACTGGGAGATCAACGAAAAAGAAAAAGAGGGGGGAAGGAAGACTTCCCACAAAAAGCTGAGGTCATCCTCCTCAAACGACTGTCTCACTGTAATCTGATACTACCACAGAGTTCTAACTCTATAAAATTCACTGTAACCTCTTGAAAGTGGTAAATTCTTTCTCCCTCCCCTTGATTTTTCCTAAATTGAGTTTTTACGTAAAATTCTGTGTTTTTACATTGCTTTATTTCTCTCTCACAATTCCTCTTATAGCTTGAGTGAGATAAATTACCCCTAGAAATTTACCCTTACATTTTGGTGCTTACATTGAGATTTGAGTCTCAACATTCAGTTTTATCCCCTACCAAACTCCTCCTCAAAAAAGCCTCTCCAACAACCTATGGCCCCAAAAAAGTGGCCGACCACAGGCGAATGGACCACCGCCAAGGGCAAATCTATTGCCACCGCTGGAGATATTATTCTCCCGAGTGGCTTCTACCCCATCGCAGAAGATACTGTCTCCACGCCTTCGCAGGAGGCAACCAGAGACATTCACCCGCCGTCAGCATACGAAGCCAACTTCTCCAAATATTCATTGATATATATAGGAGGAATTGGCCAAGCAGCAAGCTCTGTTCGACCGCATGTTGGCCCAAAGCCCATCACTCTAGTTTTGATGATGATTAACTCTTATAGTTATTACACTAATGATCTTGTGTTTTCTAGTCTCAAATATATGTCAAGATCTTAGTCGGTGTCTAGCTTCAATAAAAGATTCGAAGTAAAGTTTTGGAACTAGTACGTGTTGATTCAAAAGCTCGCGCATCAAGATCGCATCAAGTACTCAAAGATGGAGTCATCACTCTTTGGATCAAGTTTGGTTCAAACCAAGATGAATAGAAGATTTTCAAGAGAAGACTTGAGTCAAGAGATTGTAAGTTTAAGATTTTTATTTTAGGAAAAAATATAAAGGATAGATTAGTTATGGATTAGTCAAGCTCATGTACACATACACAATTTATATAGTGTTTTCATAAGAAAAGTTTTCGGTTTTAGTTTTAACCGTTTTAGTTTTAAGCTATAACTTTGATGCCTCAAAAATAGTTCACATGTTTGTAATATGTGTTGATTATACATATTTGTACTTTAAAGTATTGATAAGAACTTATTTTTGTGAATTTTATGGAGATTTTATGGAATTTAAGATGTATTTTAAAAAGTTATTAAAACTGTCTTTTAGGTTGCTGGCGGTCGACCGACCGGTCGACTGAAGCAAGACTCGGTCGACCGACCGGTCGACCGACGTGCACAAGATGCGCACAAGCCCATATGACTTGAGCTCGGTCGACCGACAGGTCGACCGCAGTAGAGATCGGCCGACCGACCGGTTGGCCGACTGAGTCTGCAGAGCTCTCAGGTTTTTCTCGGCCGACCGGGCGGCCGACCGTTCTGTTGATTTGTTTGACACCCTTGTAGTTTTCTGACCATACCTTTGTATTATTATATTCAATCAATATGATTTAAATTGCATTTTAAGGATAATTTTCAGGGCTACATTTCTTGTTAAATAGTTATTTTCTGATTCAAGTGTTAAAGATGTCAAATATTGGGTTGAAATCTATTCTTGTTCTGAAAATAGTTTACAGTTTCTGGTTTGACACATTTCTGTATTTTGTTATAACATTCTTCTCCAAAATGATATTGATTTGATTTAGGTTGCATTAGAAATAAGTTGTCAATATCTACAAATTTATCCTATATTTTATTTCCAAATTCTAATATTTTAGGCCTCAAAATTGTGCTCAAAGTTGACCTATTGTATAGTCTGGGTCTGAGGTCGGTCGACCGCCAGACTCCAACGGTCAGAAATTTGACCATTGCTCGGTCGACCGGGCAGTCGACTGACAGGCCATTTCTGATAGTTTTTGAACCATAATGACTAGTTTTTCTTATAGGATGTATAAACAAGCAATACAAACACTAGAGGGGTGAATAGTGTTTATAAACTTTTTAAATAAAATTACTTGCAGGAAAGTAAAATTCACAGAATAAAACTCAGAAAAATGCAAATGCAAAGATAAGAGATTTTATCCTGGTTCGGTCCTTGTGACCTATGTCCAGACCCCAAGCAACCCGCTTGAGATTTTCCTTTTCCTGATTTTGATACACTCAAAACTAACACCTGTACACCACTTGACAAAACACCATTTGCCTAATGTGTACAACTCTTCTTACACCAAGAAGACAACAACACCTTATACAATACTTCTCTTTGAGCGATTACAATCAATCCTATAAGCATTGAATCTGTATGTGACTGTGAAAAAGATCTCTTATAGGTGGACTTTCAAATTCTTCACAATAGAGTAGGAATTGTGTGAAGAACAGAAAGTATAAGCAAGTTTTCAGAAAAACAGAATTTTGAACAGAGTTTGAAGGCAGAAAACTTGTGTTATGAATTGGTAAATTCACCTAGGACAACGTCCCTATTTATAGGTGAAATCTATGATCAGTTAGGAAAGTTATCAATTCAAATTTGAATTTTAAAACGTTGGATAAAACGCCAGAAATCAAAAACTGTTTAACAGTAAAAAAACTACTGTTAGTCGACTAGGGTCTATGGGGTAGTCCACTAGAAGAATAATTTTTGCCTACATAAGTCGACTATAAGAGGAAGTAAGTCGGTTAGACTGATACGGATGATAAGTTTCTGAAAACTGTAATTAGTTGACCAGCAAAAATTAGTAGTCGACTATAGCATGAGTTAGTCGACTAGGGTCTAGAGGTAAATCGACTAATATTGTTAACAGACATCAAACAGAGAGCAGAAATATTTTTGTGGAAGGACTTAGTCGACTGTATAATGGCTCAAGTCGACTAGATTATATGTTAGTCGACTATATTGGGGGTCATGTCGACCATATGACTATTGTGCGTGTGATCAAGGCTTTTAACAAAAAATTTTAAAAATACAAAAAAATAGTCAAATTCTTCATATGAGTTTGAGTAATCAGAAATCTGTAGAAATGCTTGAGATAGAGCTCCAATGCATCTGTATCACTTTTTTATCCATCATCAAAATCTTTCAATCTGTAAGCTTCAACATTCTCTCCCTTTTTGATGATGACAACCTGTGCATGAAAACTCCCCCTGCAGAGAAACTCCCCTTGCAGTGATCAGGTTATAACAAACATATATATAATAAGTGTTCTTGTTCTCCCCTGCATGAATCATAAAACATTGCAACATTGCCATATATCCATAATCATATATCCATATATCTTTGCCGTATATCTTATCCAGATATCAAGAATCACAACATATAGCACATATAGCAGCACAGATATAGCACAAACTAACACAAACTTTCTCCCCCTTTGTCATTAACAAAAAGAGAAATAGTATAGATCATAAAGAGACACATTAACAACCAGCGTTTTCATAACAAAACAGAAAATGTCAAGTAGTACAATAGAAAACTAAAAGAGTCATAAGAAAAAGAAAATAAAAAAGATGCAAGAAACTCAAAAAACACGTAGCAACACAAAAAGCAAAGCCAACTCCATATGCATCAAATATCAGATCCGGGAGGAGGAGGTCGTGGAAAACGAGTCTTGAGGAGATCCAGAATTTCCTTTTGAGTTGTTTCAAAAGACTCCATTTTTAGTTGCATACTCATAAAATGTTCCATCAGTAAAGATTGATTTGTGAGCAATGCAGACTGAGAGTTCAACATAGATTGTTGTTGGGCTTGAAGAGTCTCTCATCAACAATAACAAAAACATACCTACTTTTGTTTAAAGAAATAACACGAGTAGGACCAAATAAATCCAAATGCAACAGTTCTAAAGGTCTATTAGTATAAACTAAATCTTTAGATTTAAAAGATGATTTAACTTGTTTTTCTAATTGATAAGAATCATAAAAACAATCCTTTTTAAAAGCTATTTTTGGAAGACCTTTAACTAAATCAAATTTAGAAATCTTAGAAATTATTTTCATATTCAAATGACCAAATCTTTTATGCCATAAAAAATAATCATTATTAGAAGCAAGTAAACATAAGTTATCATTTGATGATATACAAGTTATTGATAACTCATAAATATTATTGTTACGAGAACTTTTAAACAGAATATCTTTTATGTTAGTATCATATATAAAACATGCATCTCTTTCAAAAATAATTTTATAACCCTTATCACATAACTGACTAATACCTAATAGATTGTATTTTAACCTCTTACCAAAAGAAAATTTCAATAAGGGGTTTCAAAATGTTACCAACCATACCGATACCAGTAATCTTTCCTTTATTATTGTCTCCAAATATTACTGTACTCCCTTTTTGATTTGAACGGAAGACAGTAGTTGAATGTGTCCGGTCATGTGCTTGGAATAATCATTATCAAGTATCCACTTTTCTTTATAAGGTACCTATAAGATAAAACATTTTGTATGGTACCCATCATGATGAGGTCCGAAAAAGATTAGCCTTTAGGAACCCAAATCCAATTGGAATTTGGTTTACGTTTGTTAGTATAAACATAATTACCAGAATTACACACATCATGTATACAAGATGCAATATAAGCATTTTTATCAACATCATTTAGATTTTTAGGAATCCATATATATTTGTTCCTAATTCTTTTTGAAATAGTATTAGTATTTCTTTTCACAAAATAATTATATAGATTATTATTATAAAAATGTGTAGATTTTACAAAATTAGTTTTTGAAAATCTAAGACCAACATGTGTAGGTTTGTAAATCTTATCTTTTGAAAATCTAAGATCAAAATGATTATTTGACATCTTTTGATAAGATAATAAATCCTTTGAATTTTCTTTTCCTTTATTAAATTTTGTCACATTTTTCAAAATTTCTTCATATTTAAATTTGAAACTAGTCATTTCTTTATATAAAATAGTAATTTTAGAATTTAAAGAAACAGTTTCTTTTTTAAGCATAAAATTCTCTTTTAAGAAATTCTCATTATCTTTTTTGAAAGATGAAATAACTTTTTTAAAATCATCTTTTTGAGAATTTAAAGAAGATGTTTGAGAAACATAAATTGAATTTTCATTGTTGAGTCTTTCATTTTCCTTTGTTAAAACTTTATTTTTAATCTTTTCATTTTTGAAATCATTATAAAGTTCATTAAATGCATCTAATAATTCATTATAATCTCGTACCTCATCTTCTTGAGCCATGAAACAAATATTGGCGGTTTCAGTGGCTTCTTCTTTGTCAGAGGAAGATGAATCGCTATCATCCCAAGTTGCTTGGAAGGCTTTCTTCTTCTTGTTGAACTTATTGAAATTCTTGAAATTTTCTTTTGATTTCATCAATGGGCAATCCTTTTTTATGTGACCTGGTTTGTTACACTTAAAACAAATAGGATTATCATTAGTATCTTTATTCTTTTTAAACTTACTTTGTTTTAAAAACCTTTTGAATTTTATTGAAAGCATTGCTATCTCCTCTTCATCGTCATCTGAATTGTCCATATCTAAGGATGTATGGAAGGCAAGTACTTTCTTCTTGGATTGAAGTTGTTGTTCATCCTTCTTTCTATCTTCGAGTTGCACTTTATATGCCATTAGATTACCAATAAGGTTTTCTAATGACATTGTTGAGAGATCATTCGCTTCTTCTATTGCAGTTATTTTCTTCTCCCAATCTGACATGAGTACACGAAGGATCTTTCTGACTTTTTCAACTTGAGTGTATTCCTTTCCAAGAGCTACTAAGGAATTTGTAATGTCGGTAAACCTTATAACCATTTTTGCAATGGTTTTGTTCTCCTTCATTTTGAAGAGTTCAAACCCGTGAATAAAAATAGAAATTTTAGACTCTTTAACCTTATTTGTACCTTCATGTGTTATCTGTAAGATCTACCATATTTGATTTGCAGATTTGACCGTTGACATGCGATTGAATTCTTTTTTTTCAAGGCACAGTAAAGCGTGTTCATTGCTTTGGCATCAAGGTTGACAGACTTCTTTTGTTGTTCACTCCAAGCATCGTAATTGGCTGTAGGTTTGGTGTATGATGCTTCCACTATGTTCCATAGTTCATAATTAAGTGATTGCAAGTAGATCTTCATTCTACACTTCCAGTATTTGTAGTTTGATCCATCAAATAATGGTGAACGTTGCGTAAAATGTCCTTCTTTAAATTGTAATGAAGGAAACTCCATTGCCATCCTCACTCTGATACCAAGTGTAGGATCTATAAACATGCAACACAAATACTAGAGGGGGGGTGAATAGTGTTTATAAACTTTTTAAATAGAACTACTTGCAGGAAAGTAAAATTCACAGAATTAAACTCAGAAAAAGGCAAACGCAAAGACAAGAGATTTTATCCTGGTTCGGTTCTTGTGACCTACGTCCAGTCCCCAAGCAACCCGCTTGAGATTTTCCTTTTCCTGATTTTGATACACCCAAACCAACACCTGTACACCACTAGACAAAACACGCTTTGCCAAATGTGTACAACTCTTCTTACACCAAGAAGACAACAACACCTTGTACAATACTTCTCTTTGAGTGATTACAATCAATCCTATAAGCCTTGAATCTGTATGTGATTGTGGACATGATCTCTTATAGGTGGACTTTCAGAATTCTTCACAATAGAGTAGGAATTGTGTGAAGAACAGAAAGTATAAGCAAGTTTTCAAAAAAACAGAATTTTGAACAGAGTTTTAAGGTAGAAAACTTGTGTTATGAATTGGTGAATTCATCCTAGGACAATATTCCTATTTATAGGTAAATCTATGGTCAGTTAGGGAAGTTATCAATGTTGGCCCAAAGGCCCATCACTCTAGTTTTGATGATGATCAACTCATGTAGTTATAGTACTAATGATCTTGTGTTTAATTAGTGACAGATTTATGATCAAGATCTTAGTAGGTGCATAGCTTCAACAAAGGATTTGAAGTCAAGTTTTGGAGCTAGCACGGTGTTTGGACCAAGTCAAGAAGGCTTCAAGTGAAGACTTCAAGAAGATGAAGACTTGAGTCTAGGTTTGTTTTTAGAAGATTTTATTTTTAGATAAAATGTAAAGGATAGAATAGTTGGTGGATTGCTCAAGTATCATATACACACATACTCTTGATTTAGTTTGTTTTAGAAAAGAATTTTTACTTTGGAAAAATACATGTTTGGTTTTTTTGGTATTCAAGTTTATATGTTTTATCCAAAATCATGTTTAGTGCATAATGTCAAAAACATAGATATTTCACCATGTTTGTGTAGTGGATCATATCCATACACTTTATGCTTTCAAAGTTATTTAAATATCTTGTTTTTGTATTTGGAGAAGTTTTGGAAAAGATAAGTTTTAGAAAAACCAGTTTTGGAAAATACTGTTTTTCATTTGAGCCAATTTTTCCATATTACAAAATAGTCCAAATCATTTGTAACATGCCTTGATTTTGTGCAAGCATGTTTGTTTATCAAAGTATATTGGTAAAACTATTTTTGTAGATTTTTTGTGATTTTATGGAATTTTATTTCATTCAAAATGACCAAGTTTTAAATCCCCTTGACTGTGCTGCCTGGCTTCAGCCGGTCGACCGACCGGTCGACCGAAGCCTGAAGGCGGTCGACCGAGCGGTCGACTGACGTGCACAGACGTGTACGCCCAGTTCTGGCAGGAGGGCCGGTCGACCGACCCGGTCGACCGTCCAGAGAGCTCTGCTCTCTGGAAAGGCCCCGGTCGACCGACCGGTCGACCGGACAGAGAGACTTGCTCTCTGTATCCTGGCCTCGGTCGACCGATCGGTCGACCGCAGCCCCAACGGTCGGATTTCTGACCGTTGGCGGTCGACCGGGCGGTCGACCGACAGTTCTGTCAGGCCTCCAACGGCTAGTTTTTGGAGCCCTATAAATTGGGCCATTTGGGGGCTGTTTTCTCTAAGATTTTTTAGTGGGTTTTGAGCCAGTTTTTCCTACTTCATTAAAAGAGTTTTCTCCACTAAATTGAGAGCTAATACTTCCAATCAAAAGGGGAGTTTATCAAGAGTGTTTTCAAAGTGATTTCTTTGAGTTTTTCGCCACACATTTCATCCTTGTTTTTCTCACAAACACTTGAGCAACCCATTGACATATTCATTCTATAGGATTGTTTTTGTGAGAGGATTTTAGGTGATCAAGAGTTGTGATCACCAAAGTTCTACTTTGTACTTTGAGGAGGCGGACGTGTGTGTCCGCGGTGTTTTCGGGTTCGTGTGTGAACTCGGTGTTTGAGGTGCGGCCTCGGAGAGCTAGAGAGCTTACGGTGTGTACGGACTAGGGAGTCCGAGAGCTTGTAGGTGTTGCGGCACCGAGTGATCCGGGGGATCGTTTATAGTGGAAATCCTTCGTGTGTCGAAGGCGGGGATGTAGAGCAAGGGTGCTCGAACCTCGAAACAAATCCCTTGTGTTTGCGATTGCTCACTCTCTCTCTTTGTCTCTTGTTTATATCTTGCATGCTATTACTTGTCTTATCTTTACATGCTTGATATATTGTGTGCTTAATTGATATATGCTTGGGGATTGTTTGCTAACACTTGTATTTAACCAAGAGAGCCAACGTGGCACCTCAACCCTTATCTAGGGGAATCTAGAGGAGTTAGTCCAGAGCCCTTCACGGGGAATTCGACTACACTCTTGTGTTATACGTGGTGTTTAGTTTAAGAGTTTAGTTTAGGTCATAATAGTTTTTAATTCCGCATTATTTGGCATTAAGTGACCATTAGATTAGCCATCACCTATTCACCCCCCTCTAGGTGATTCTACAATCAATTTAAATTTGAAATATAAAACGTTAGATAAAACACCAGAAATTAAAAACTGTTTAACAGTCAGAAACTACTGTTAGTCGACTAGGGTCTATAGGGTAGTCGACTAGAAGAACAATTTTTGGATACATAAGTCGACTATAAGAGGAAGTAAGTCGGCTATATAAAGACTGATACGAATGATAAGTTTCTAGAAACTGTAATTAGTTGACCAGCAAAAAATTAGTAGTCGACTATAGCATGAGTTAGTCGACTCGGGTCTAGAGGTAAGTCGACTAATACTGTTAACAGACATCAAACAGAGAGCAGGATTATTTTTGTGGAAGGACTTAGTCGACTGTATAATGGCTCAAGTCGACTAGATTATATGTTAGTCGACTATATTTGGGGTCAAGGCGACTATATGACAATTGTGTGTGTGATCAAGGCTTTTAACAAAAAATTCTAAAAATACACAAAAATAGTCAAATTCTTCATATGAGTTTGAGTAACCAGAACTCTGTAGAAATGCTTGAGATAGAGCTCTAATGTATCTGTATCACTTTGTTATCCATCATTAAAATCTTTCAATCTGTTAGCTTAAACATTTCTTAGCCTATAAATATGGAGTTTTTGGGTGAGTTTTAAACAAGTTTTTCAAGAGCTTATTTTCCCATCTTCATAGAGTTTTCCCAATAAGTTTTTAGAGCTTCGTTGTCATATCATAAGAGAGTTTATCAAGAGTAATTCTCTTGAGTTTTCAAAAGTTTTTCTTTGAGTTTTTCACCTCCACATCTATCTTATTTTCTCACACAAGTTTGAGCTTTTCTTTTCTATATCCATCCTTTAGGGATCCGACGAAAGTGTGTTAGATTAAATTGGCTCTATTTTTCTTTGATTTACCTGAGGACGAGCAATAGATAGATTGCTTGAAGCTTGCAAGCTAGATAAGGTATGATATTTTCTTGATTCTGTTTTATATTTAATTTTATTTCTTAGATTTTGAGTTGTTCTTGCTAGTTTGTTAGACAAGTATTCTTTGTAATGTTTAATGTGTTTTAATAATTTTTTTCAATCAGTAAGCATCCACAATTTTTGTCTTAAGTGATATTTCCCCTCTTTTGTTATCATTATAATTTTTTAGTGAAACGTTGGGTAATTGAATTGGTTTTTATATTGTTGCCAAAATATAATTTGTCCAAAGGACTGACATGCCTAGGGCCCAGAGGCAAATCCTTTTCCGTCCTATGACTAACAACATCTGAAGTTGGATTGGCCACCTACCCTAGAATTATTCTCACTATTCCAATTTAGCTTGAGATCTAGGTGTTGTGATCTATTACAGATCAAATAACAAAGAAACACTGAATTGACAGCTCGGTAGCGGAAACTTTAGAGCGGATCTACCGCTATCAAGCAAAAAAAACTAATCACTACAATAAAACCAAAGAACACCAGATTTAACGTGGTTCGGCAACGTGCCTACATTCATAGGGACGAGGAGAGAAATCTTTACTGAAAACAAAGAAGAAAATACTAGAGTTACAAGAATATCATTCTCTCACAACTCTCAATGGTGAAAATTTGAATTTCTCTTGACTCTGCTTGACACACATTTAAAAGGCTAACCCCAAGGGGTTTATATAGGTCCTAGGATGATCCTAATCCAACCCAAACTTCAACAATCTAATCAACACCGCCTCAGAGAAAGAAGAAAACTGAGCCCAATCCAAATTGGAAATAGAGCCGTAAAAGTAAACTGCCAGATCCTGACATTAGTCGAGTAATACCAAGTATTAGTCGACTATATTAAAAAATTAGTCGACTACTGTAACATAATCTGAGAAGCCAACTCTCTGTTTGCAAAGCCTAATCGTTTACACCCAAGTATTAGTCAACTAACCTAGAGCCTAGTCGACTAATAAGGCTTATCAGTCAACTAATAACATGCACAAAGCCTGTAGCCATGTACGTATTCGTGCTTGATCTGTGAAGCTTGTAACACATCCACCTGAACTTGCATTCTTCTCCAATGAATATGAGGTAATCAAAATACTAACAATCTCCACCTTGACTCAGGTTCATTAAGTCGCTTCGTAGAAATTGGCCTCTGCTTCATATTTATATCACCGATCAAACAACAGAGACACCGAATTGATGGCTTGACAACGAAAACTTTGAAATGAATCTACCACCAGCAAGCAAAAGAAACTAATTACTATAAGAAAAAAAAATCAAAGAACACCAGATTTAATGTGGTTCGACAATGTGCCCACATCCACAGGGAGGAGGAAAATTTTTTTTTTTTTGAAAAACAGAGAAGAAAATATAAGAGTTATAAGAATATCTTTTTCTCACAACTCTCAATGGCGAAAATCTGAATCTCTCTTGACTTTCCTTGACATATCTTTAAAAGACCACCCCAAGGAGTTTATATAGGTCTTAGGATGATCCTAATCTAACCCAAATTTCAACAATCCAATCAGCACCGCCTCAGAGAAAGAAGAAAACCTGAGTCCAATTCAAACAGAAAACAGAACCGTAAAAAAAAACTGCTAGATCCCGACATTTGTCGACTAGGGCAAGCATTAGTCGACTAATATCAACTATTAGTCGACTATACCAAATAATTAGTTGACTACTGTAACACAATTTGAGAACCCAACTCTCTGTTTGCAAGGCCTAGTTGACTACACCCAAGTATTAGTCAACTAATAAGACCTATTAATTGACTAATAATATGCACAAAGCCTGTACATGTTCGTGCTTGATCTTGAAGCTTGTAACACCTCCCAGAACCTGAATTCTTCTCCAATGAATATGAAGTACTCAAACTACTAACAATCTCCACCTTGACTCATGTTCATTAAGTCCCTTCGTAGAAATTGGCCTCTGTTTCATTGGCCTTGCTTTCTCTTTCCTTTTGTGACTTCACATGACTCCCTCCTAAGAGACCGTTTTTAACTTCATCTTTGGAGAATCTTGATGAAGTTCAAAGATGCTCTGAACTTTTTCACCGAGATGGTCTTCGTCATCATATTCGTTGGATTCTTCTTCGTGCTGATCTTTACCAAATCGATCACCCAATCATCCACGGCCCACTGATGTATCTTTTGATACATCACATCTATGTCCTTTGTCCGCTTGTGATACTTGTGATCTTTAGTAAGATGAATCACACTCTGACTATAACAATGAACTCTAACTAAAGCCTGTATGATACCGAATGTTTCAACCAATCTTTTCAACCATAAAGCTTTCTTTGATGTCTCAACTGCAGCCATGTACTCCGCCTCTGTCGTTGAAAGAGCAACTGTATGTTGCAATTCTGCCTTCCAACTAGTGACGCACTCAGCTACTGTGAACATATAACCCGTTATAGATCTTCGCTGATCAAGATCTCATGCATAATCTGCATCAACTGAAAAGTCACCTAGAGGGGGGGTGAATAGGTGACAATGCTAATCAAGGGCAAATAAAAAATTTAAAGCTACAACAATCACAAGATGAATGCTAGCAAGTAAGTGTGACAATGAATATGATGAGTAAATAATAAGAGCAAGCAATATAGAGTAAGAATTTGCAAGAATGTAAACCAATCGCAAACACAAAGATATGTTATCGAGGTTCGAGCACCCAGCTCTACTCCCCGCCTTCCCCAGAAGGATTCTAGCTACTTCCACTATCACAAAGATCTCAATTACAATGGAGTACCCAACTCCACAATCTCAGTACAAGAAATTTCCTTGGTAGTCAAAAGACCACAAACTCTCTCTTTCAAATATCTCTTCCCTTACAAAGGTCCTTAGAGAATATTGAGTAGGAATGAAGCTCTTTTGTGTGTAAGGAAAAGAAATTGAAATCAGAGAAAACTTTTGAAAACCCTTCAGAAATTTGAGAGAATTTAGCTCAAAAACCAAGAACTTTGAAAGCCTTAAACTTTTGAATTTTTGCAAAGATTGTTGTTGTAACCAATCTCTCCCCAAACACCCCTATTTATAGGAGAGGGCTAGGGTTTAGGGATAAAACATATTTACTGATGTTTAGGAGGTAATTAGATCAAAATATATCCTTAAACGGATTTTTAAATACAAAAGACAAAAATAAACAGCACTTAAAAATCTGCCCGTTACTGTTCAAACGGTCGGATCGGTCGACCGGGCCGGTCGACCGGTAGTATAAAAATTTGACCGTTACAGGCTATCGGTCGACCGACCCGGTCGACTGATACAAACTGTGACAAAAAATAAATAGTCCGGTCGACCGCCCCGGTCGACCGACAGACGTGCACACGGATACGTGCATCTGCCAGGACTTCGGTCGACTGGTCCGGTCGACCGGACCAGACTGACATAGGCTCGGTCGACCGACCCGGTCGACCGGATCAGGTCAAAAAGCCAAATTTAAAAAGAAATAAAAGAGGATTTTGATTTTATCAAAAATACTTTTGAACAGGGATTAGTATAAAACACAAACATATATCTGTAGGCAAAATCTTGTATGCAAAATATTTTTGTATAATTTATAAGAAATTATTTTGGAATGAGCATGTGCGCAAAAACGTGTGTGATAGAGCTTCAAACCTATCCACTATTCTTTAACAAACTATAAACTGAAAAACAAGTTACATGAAGACTTCTTGTGCTATCTTCAAGTCTTTGAGCCATCCAATGCCTTGCTAGTGCCTTCTCTTCTATGATCCTTCCTTGATGTGCAATTTGCCTTCCTTGCTTTGTGGAACTTAGAAGTTCTTGCAATAGCTAAGCGAATGGTCTCTAAACATGGTACAAACTTGAAACTTATCTTAACAAACTTGTTAGTACCAAATAGCTCATATTTGTTTAGTCATCATCAAAACACAAAATAATTGGAGAGTGTAACCTCTTGGGCCAACAATCTCCCCCTTTTTGATGATGACAAAACAAATAGGCTATTAACAAAAATATAGGGTAGGAGAAAACTCCCCCTCAAATTATGCTATACTTAAAACACAAGAGTATGCTCTAGATGCCAATAATTGAAATGATGCACCAATTATTGAAACCAATTAAAACAAATATATATAAAAACACAAAAATTGCTCTTGATACAAAAATACCAAAAACAACTAAAACACAAGAATTTATTTAAAACACAAAAACTCATAAAAACAAAACAAAACAACAAAACATATAAATTCATATGGAACCAAGACCAAATGAACTTATTTTTGTCCATGTAAACTTATTCTCCCCCTTTTTGTCATACATCAAAAAGGGTTATGAAAAACATGTTTATTCAATAATACAAACATTAAGTTCTCCACAAATAAACGAAAATCTAGCAAAATCAAGAGGTTTAGTGAAAATATCGGCTAGTTGTAAATCCGTGGAAACATAATCAATATCTATATCACCTTTCTCAAAATGATCTCTAAGAAAGTGATATCTAATCTCAATGTGCTTGGTCTTACTATGTTGATTTGCATTTTTGGTCATGTGTATAGTACTAGTATTATCACAAAATATTTTTATATGATCAAAGTGCAAATCAAAATCAAGGAGAGTATGTTTCATCCAAAGGACTTGTGCACAACAAGCCCCCGCGGCAACATACTCCGCCTCGGCGGTTGAGAGAGCTACGGAATTTTGTTTCCTAGAGGACCATGAAACAAGACAATTACCAAGAAATTGACATGTCCCACTAGTACTCTTTCTATTTACTCTACAACCCGCATAGTCGGCATCCGAATAACTAGTCATAGAAAAATCTATAGTTTTCGGATACCAAAGACCCATTCCAATAGTGCCCTTAATATAACGAATAATGCGTTTTACCGCAATAAGATGAGACTCTTTAGGACACGATTGAAATCTAGCACAAAGACACACACTAAACATGATATCCGGCCTACTTGCCGTCAAATATAAAAGACTTCCTATCATGCTTCTATATAATTTAATATCAACATTTTTACCTTATTCGTCCTTATCAAGCTTGGTTGTAGTTGCCATTGGAGTGTTGCAAGCCTTTGATCCTTCAAGCCCAAACTTCTTTACTAGCTCCTTTGCGTACTTGGCTTGGTTAATGAAGGTTCCGTCTTGCAATTGCTTGATTTGGAGTCCAAGGAAGAAATTAAGCTCACCCATGGAAGACATTTCAAACTCTAGTTGCATTACCTTTTCAAAATCCTTGCACAAAAGCTCATTAGTAGATCCAAAAATTATATCATCAACATAAATTTGCACAATTAAAATATCATTCTCAACATGCTTAGTAAAAAGAGTTGTGTCTACTTTGCCTTTAATAAAATCATTTGAAATGAGAAAACTAGAAAGCCTTTCATACCAAGCTCTTGGAGCTTGTTTCAATCCATACAAAGCTTTATCAAGTTTAAAAACAAAATCGGGATGAACATGATCAATAAAACCGGGAGGTTGAGCAACATAAACTTCTTCATTAATAAAACCATTTAAAAATGCACTTTTTACATCCATTTGAAAAAGTTTAAAATTTTTAAAACATGCAAAAGCTAGTGTCATCCGTATGGCTTCAAGCCGTGCTACGGGTGCAAAGGTCTCCTCAAAGTCAATTCCCTCAACTTGAGTGTAACCTTGGGCCACTAACCTAGCTTTATTCCTAATGACATTTCCGGACTCATCCATCTTGTTTCTAAAGATCCACTTAGTACCAATTATTGGTCTATCGTGGGGCTTAGGAACAAGGTGCCAAACTTGGTTGCCTCAAATTGATTGAGTTCCTCTTGCATGGCAAGCAACCAATATGGGTCCGTCTCGGCTTCGAGAATGCCTTTGGGTTCAAAATGAGAAATAAAAGCAAAGTTACCACATATGTCATGGAGTTTGGAGCGCGTTGTGACTCCTTTAGATGCATCACCCAAGATGAGCTCCTTAGGATGATTTGTAGCGTATCTCCAAGCTTTAGGAAGCGGTTGAGTGCTTTCCTCCTTATCCTCTTGAACTTCACCAATAGGATCTAGCTTTTCTTCTTGAGTGGGTGAGTCCTTCAAGGATAGTCTCTCCATGTCTTCACCTAGTGGTTCAATCTCTACAACATTCTCAACAACCACATTAGATTCTTCAAATTTAACATGCATGGATTCTTCAATGGTTAGTGTAGATCTATTGAAAACTCTATATGCTTTGCTAGTAGAGGAATATCCAACAAAGATAGCCTCATAAGCCTTAGCATCAAATTTACCCAAATTATCCTTAGTATTTAAAACAAAACACTTGCATCCAAAAACTTTAAAATATGCAACATTTGGTTTTCTAGAATGATACATTTCAAATGATGTTTTTGAAGAATTTTTGCACAAATAAATACGATTCGATATATAGCATGCGGTGTTTACGGCCTCGGCCCATAAATATTGAGGGAGGTCATATTCACTTATCATTGTCCTAGCCATCTCTTGAAGTATTCTATTTTTCCTTTCTACAACTCCATTTTGTTGTGGAGTTCTAGGACAAGACGTTTCATGCTTAATTCCCTTTTCATCACAATAAGTCATGAAGAGTTGGTTAATAAACTCACCACCTCTATCACTTCTTATTCTCAAAATCGGAAAACCCTTTTCTTTTTCAACTCTTTTTCGAAAAATCTTAAAATGAGAAAAAGTTTGATCTTTATTTTGCAAAAAGAAAACCCAAGTAAAACGGGAGAAATCATCAACCAAAACAAATGCAAATCTACTTCCATTTAAACTTTTAGTTTTAGTTGGTCCAAAAAGATCCATATGAATTAATTCTAAAGGCCTAGTTGACATGATATCCTTGATTGGTTTAAAGGAAGACTTGGTTTGTTTCCCAAGTTGGCACGCACTACAAATGCGGTCTTTCTCAAAATCCAAGCAAGGTATACCCTTCACCAATTCCTTTGAATTAATCCTAGAGATATGGTCAAAAGATGCATGTCCTAATCTTCTATGCCAAAGCCAAGAATTTTCATCAAAAGCATTTAAGCATTTAGTAGAACAATCTAAATTAAGCATGTCAATAATATAAACATTATTATCACGAAAACCGGTAAGAATACAAACATCGGATTTAACATCAAAAATCTTGCATGAGGAATCATCAAAAACAACTTTAAGTACACGATCACAAAGTTGGCTAATGCTAAGCAAATTATGTTTTAAACCATCTACTAAAACAACATTCTCTATAATAGGAGATGAACCAATTTGAATATTACCGATACCGATGATGGTGCCTTTGGAATCATCCCCGAAGGTGACGGAGCCACCTTCCATGTACCTTGATAGGGTTGTGAAGTTGTTGATGTCCCATGTCATGTGTCTTGAACAACCACTATCAAGGTACCACCGCTCCCTACGTCTTGG
This sequence comes from Agave tequilana, assembly GCA_038442645.1. Taxonomy (NCBI): domain Eukaryota; kingdom Viridiplantae; phylum Streptophyta; class Magnoliopsida; order Asparagales; family Asparagaceae; genus Agave; species Agave tequilana. The sequence goes on along the minus strand of JAVJIF010031933.1, from coordinate 82,185 downwards.
AGCCTTGGTGTGTACCTACATCAAACATTTTAGGACTTGATTTTGGTACCCACATTTTCTTGGGTCCATGAGGGTTAGAGCCATTAACCCAAACAAGATTATTTGAACTATGCAATTTATCATAACAAAACTTAGCTAAATGTCCATGTTTACCACAATATGTGCATCTATATACTCTACCATATCTAAATGCATAATGAGTGTGTGATTTGTGAGCATGGGCATTGTGAGCATGAGAATTCTTAGCTTGTGAAGTGTTAGCATGTGAAGTGGGCTTCTTAGAAAACATGTTCTCAAGTTTCTTGGTATTAAAAGCACAATCATTTAACACTTTTTCAAAATCATTCATTTTGGATTTAAAAGAAGAGATTTCTTTTTCATCAATAATAGGAGATTTTGCCTTACAAGCACTCTTGTAGGCACAAAATTCTTTTTGCATGGAAATGAAATTAGAAGAAATGTCATCTTTTTCTTTAGAAACAATGGCAAGTTGATTTTTAAGAAAAGCAACTTCTTTTTGCAATTTTAAGCATTCAAGTTTCTTATTATCATAAGTTTCAGAAAGTTCTACAAAGGCATGTACTAGAACTTCCTTACTTAGTTCATCATCTTCATCATCATGGGATTGAGGGGTTACCTTGGGTGTGTTTGCCATGAAACACATGTTAGCTTGATCCACCTCCTCTTCGGACTCGCTTTCCGAGTCCCATGTTGCTTTGTAGGCTTTCTTTTCCTCCGGCTTCTTTGGCTTGAAGGAGGAAGTCATTTTCTTCTTGAACTCCGGACAATCCGCCATGATATGTCCGGGTTTGCGGCAATTGTAGCATATGATCTTCCGCTCTTCTTTACCTTCGAATCTTCTCCGGAAGTTGAACTTGTTCTTTCGGTACAACCTCTTGACATTCCGCACAAGTAGGGTTAGCTCCTCATCTTCTTCTTCGTCTTCATCATCGTCATTATTGGTGGATGAAGTCTTAAAGGCAATGGATTTCTTCTTTGAAGTAGTTGCCTCATCTCTTGCTTTCTTCTCCATCTCATGGGTCTTTAGGTTCCCAATGAGACTAATGATGTCCATCTCGTCCTTGTCGTTCAACTCCTTTAAGGTGGTGGCCTTGATCTCCCAAGATGGTGGAAGAGCCCGTATCACTTTGCGCACCTTTTGATCATTGGAGATGACGTCACCTAATGAAGAAAGACCATTTGTAATTTTAGTGAAACGAGTAATCATACAATCAATGGATTCTTCATCAAGCATTTTGAATGATTCATATTGAGACCTCAAGAGATCTATCTTAGCTCTCTTGACTTGTGAAGTCCCTTCATGTGTGACCAATAAGTGTTGCCAAATCTCATAGGCGGATTGGCAATGAATTACCCGTGTAAGGTCATCCTCATTCAAGGCGGTTAAAAGGGAGTTTTGGGCTTTTGAGTTAGCCTCATATTCTCTAAAGTTGAAGTCGGTCCAAGTGCTCTCATCTTCATTGGGTGCTACATAGGGTTTGGTCAAAGACTTAGCCACTAAACTACCTAGTGATTGCAAAAAGATAGTCATCCTAACCTTCCAAATAGGGAAGTTGAGTCCATCAAATTTAGGTGGGGTTTTAATGTTGTCGGCCATGTTTACTAGTGTATGAATGTATGAATGGAAATGTTGATTAGCAATATTTTAAGGATCTCTCTATGGATGTTAAGCCAAACCTAGAGTCCAAGCTCTGATACCAATTGAAAAGTCACCTAGAGGGGGGGTGAATAGGTGACAATGCTAATCAAGGGCAAATAAAAAATTTAAAGCTACAACAATCACAAGATGAATGCTAGCAAGTAAGTATGACAATGAATATGATGAGTAAATAATAAGAGCAAGCAATATAGAGTAAGAATTTGCAAGAATGTAAACCAATCGCAAACACAAAGATATGTTATCGAGGTTCGAGCACCCAGCTCTACTCCCCGCCTTCCCCAGAAGGATTCTAGCTACTTCCACTATCACAAAGATCTCAATTACAATGGAGTACCCAACTCCACAATCTCAGTACAAGAAATTTCCTTGGTAGTCAAAAGACCACAAACTCTCTCTTTCAAATATCTCTTCCCTTACAAAGGTCCTTAGAGAATATTGAGTAGGAATGAAGCTCTTTTGTGTGTAAGGAAAAGAAATTGAAATCAGAGAAAACTTTTGAAAACCCTTCAGAAATTTGAGAGAATTTAGCTCAAAAACCAAGAACTTTGAAAGCCTTAAACTTTTGAATTTTTGCAAAGATTGTTGTTGTAACCAATCTCTCCCCAAACACCCCTATTTATAGGAGAGGGCTAGGGTTTAGAGATAAAACATATTTACTGATGTTTAGGAGGTAATTAGATCAAAATATATCCTTAAACGGATTTTTAAATACAAAAGACAAAATAAACAGCACTTAAAAATCTGCCCGTTACTGTTCAAACGGTCGGATCGGTCGACCGGGCCGGTCGACCGGTAGTATAAAAATTTGACCGTTACAGGCTATCGGTCGACCGACCCGGTCGACTGATACAAACTGTGACAAAAAATAAATAGTCCGGTCGACCGCCCCGGTCGACCGACAGACGTGCACACGGATACGTGCATCTGCCAGGACTTCGGTCGACTGGTCCGGTCGACCGGACCAGACTGACATAGGCTCGGTCGACCGACCCGGTCGACCGGATCAGGTCAAAAAGCCAAATTTAAAAAGAAATAAAAGAGGATTTTGATTTTATCAAAAATACTTTTGAACAGGGATTAGTATAAAACACAAACATATATCTGTAGGCAAAATCTTGTATGCAAAATATTTTTGTATAATTTATAAGAAATTATTTTGGAATGAGCATGTGCGCAAAAACGTGTGTGATAGAGCTTCAAACCTATCCACTATTCTTTAACAAACTATAAACTGAAAAACAAGTTACATGAAGACTTCTTGTGCTATCTTCAAGTCTTTGAGCCATCCAATGCCTTGCTAGTGCCTTCTCTTCTATGATCCTTCCTTGATGTGCAATTTGCCTTCCTTACTTTGTGGAACTTAGAAGTTCTTGCAATAGCTAAGCGAATGGTCTCTAAACATGGTACAAACCTGAAACTTATCTTAACAAACTTGTTAGTACCAAATAGCTCATATTTGGTTTGTCATCATCAAAACACAAAATAATTGGAGAGTGTAACCTCTTGGGCCAACATCAACATAGTCTTGTAATAACTAGGCTTATCCATTTTCAATCTCCGAAACACCAAGCCTAGTTTCGCACTCCCTCGCAGATATCGTAGCACCCACTTCACTATTTTTCAATATTGCTTTCTTTGACATGAACCGGCTTACTGTACTAGCTGCATAGGCTAAGTCAACCTTGTGCAGACCATAACATACATGAGTGATCCTACCACACTAGTATATGATACTCGAGACATCTCCTCTTCTTTCGGTGATTGTGGACACTACTCGGAGGATAATTTGAAGTGACCTGCCAAAAAAGTAGCGTCTGGTCTTATTTTTACCATGTTGAATCTCACCAATACCTTGTAAACGTAGTTCTCCTGAAATAGCTAAAGTCTGTTTGAGCCTTTATCTCGAGTGATCTCCATACTTAAGATCTTCTTGGCTTCTCCTATATCTATCAAGTCAAATTACTTTTTAAGCTGAGCTTCTGAACATGTGTCTCGTTTCTCGCAACAATCATTATATCATTGATTGGACACACAAATTGCATATTTATTATTACATTCTTACATCCATCTTGTAATAAATATGCTAATCACCTTGTCTTAATATCTAACTCATGTAGGATATGATTAATGAAGGGAGAGAAGATAATACCAAATAAAGATCAGTTAAATCGAATTTATATGGATTTATTTGGTTGCTTAAAGATAAAAGGGGATATTGTCAAATTTAGAGCAAATCAGAGAAGATAATATCAGATAAAAATCAGTTAAAATCGGATTTTTGAATATTTATTTGGTTAACGTGAAGAATCAAGGAGATAAAGACAAATCCAGAAGTCCAAATACAACCTTATCAATATACAAAGGGATATCTAAAGGATTGAGATGAATATTCAGAAGATTTAGAGAGATAAGAGATAATCCAACTGAAGATCATTAGATAAACAAAATTTATCTCCAACCTTATCCGAAGATCTTTTCTAGTAGGCAAGGATTTTGTTCCTATCTCCATACACATTCCCCACTTCATCTTCTTCTATAAACACTGCAGTTCAGAAGGCAAAGGGACACCACTCAGCAGAGAGTTTAAGCTATTTTTTGTTTCTAGTTTTTAACTTAGGTTTTTTTTATTTTTCTTTTAATGTAATTTTCAAATTTCTTTATGTAACTGAGATTAGAGAAAGGTTTCATGTGAGAATGAGAGAGAATGTTGTACTGAGAGTGACACCAGTGTAAGTTTCCTCTTTTCTTTCATCGTTATTTGATTTAATCGAAAGTTACATTTTATGCTTTTTCTTTTGTTTTTGTTACTTACATCATCGGCGCTTGCTTTATCTTTGATCCATTGCAACATTTTCCTTGGCTTGAAGGCGATCAAAGCATGGAATATGATCACCTTCAAGCTAAGGAAAATCATTGCAACGGATCAAAGGTAAAGCAAGCGCCGAAGAGGTAAGTGCATTTTGGTATTTCTTTCTTTTAATACATTATTTTAGAATCACATTTCAAAACCCACTCTTTTTTTATCATTTTGATTCTTTCTTTTAACTTAGTCCTTTGAAAACACCAACACTTACATCTTCTAGCTTTCACATTCTTCCTACCTTAACATAGCTTTAAGTTTTTCTTTTCTTTTCTAAAAATAAAGAAGACTTTTAACCAGTTTAAGTAACTTAAAATGAACTTACTCAAACGCTTTCATAGCAGTCCCTCCTTGTGGATCACGACCCGCATAGCCACTTGTTATAGCGGTAGAATTAAGAACCTTACACTGTTCCTAAATTCTGTATTTTTGTGCACATGTTAGCTCGATCAAATTTTGGCGCAGCTGTCGGGTAGGGATGGTAAGTAACTTTTTTTGTTTACTTTATTGGTTAAATTTCTTCTCTGCTCTTGGTGTGCAGTGAATGATATTTAGGAGCAAGAGTTGTAGTGGATATATAAGTGTCTTTGGACTCTGCTCTAAAAAGCAGAGCCCAGAAGACCTCAATATTGCCGAGCAAATGCGGTAATCTGAGAGGATTACTCACCTAGCTTTTTGCAGGGTGACTGAACTTTAATGATCTAGCTTCTACATGCTTTAGTTTCTTATTTAGTTTACTCTGCACATTCTGTCTAACTTAACAATAAATGGTTGATTGTAAATGCTAAAAATAGTTTAGATTTTGTATTTAGGCACATGTCTATTTCGTTACATTTTCTATTTACTGTTGAAGTGTGCTGGAGCCAATGTACGTGTGCATAGCATATAGTTTAGGAAACATATTTTGAGTGATGTATATTGCTTAAAGTGTTGCTTTTTCTATATACTTGTACACTTGCACGAATACAATTAAGGGAACATCCTTAAATAAGATAAGGTGGGAAAGTCATTACCCTCTCGTAGCTCATAAACAATCTTCTCACTCACTAACTCAAGTCTAACTTAAAACTAAGTAGACGTTGGCTCTAGGGATATCACAGACTCAAATAGGACACTAACCTAAGGGGAAAGTTGATTAGAATTTGACTTTTGCCAAATTCGTGTCTAAGGTTGGGAATTGAGAGACGAAACATCGAAGAACAGTGGTTTGACATAATTAGGCCTGTTTCTTAGGCACGGATATCTCCCACTGATCTTGCCCCTACCTGGTCGATTAACTTGTCCTCAGATTCTGCAATATACCCCCCGCAGACAGTTTAACCAGTTAGGAGTCATCTAGATCTAAGATCTACCCTAACTTAGGCTAGATTTTTTTTTCTTTTTTGTTTGTTTGCTTGTTTTGGTTTTTGTTTTTGACATCTTGGTGAGATGGATTATAATCACAATTATTCCTATGCAAATAGTGATCCATACTTCACCCCGACCTCTTTTGACTAGGATATTACCAACCCGGCATATCATAACTTTGACAAACTAAGTATGCCAGATTGGTCTTATCCGAATCAATATATGCCCAGTCCTAATATTATGAACAGGTCTGGAACAATCATCACCACTTTTCACAGAGTCCGTGGGGATACAACTCTCCTGAGTAACATGGTCAACCACCTTACCAACATCGTGCTTCATATACTCCTTTTCCCGAACAACCAGTAGAAGAACCAATTGACTGGGAAAAGAGGATGGAAGCCTTAGAAGAGCTTGAGCGGTGAATTAAAAATCTTGAAGACTCGAAATCCCATCAAATTCAAGATCTCTATGCCATTTTCCAAGTCTCATAACAAGAAGAACATAATAACTTAGAAAAGAGCATGGAGTCCATGATTCAATTCCAAAGCGATCCTTTCGATATGATATAAGCAAGACTTAGTTGATTAAAAAACATGCATAGGAATGAGAAAACTCTCCCTACCCAATCTTTGACTATTCCCGACACTTTTAGCCATATCGATGAAAATCAAGAATCATAGTATGTTGAAGACTTTGACCAAGATTCAATTTTACTACAAAACCTTAACTTGACCAATATCAATCCATTGACAAATTGGCAAGTTTTCATTTCAATGAAATTGAACTTGAACATGAATATGACCCCGGCCCACAATTTTGTGATTCAATTTTAATTTTTGAATCTATGTTGATTCCGGTATCCTTACCTAAGTTGGACCCATTTCCTGAGCCAACATTGATTCTTGTATCATTAGATTTTAAAATTGAACCACCTGTTTTGGATAGTCACATTTTATTGATGGAAAAAGAATGTGAAATTAAATTTTTTGATTTGGACTCAACTCTTGAACCAAAACTGGCTCTTGAAATCAAAGTTAATTTTCCCGAGTTAGTACTGGTTCTCGAACATTTCATTTCAGAGCCCAAATCATCTATTCCATAAAATCACATTCTATTGTTGGACATAGGTATAGACCATAATGACTCAGTGATGATTTTTCAAGATTGGTTATGTAAAGAGAATAATTTTCATGATAGGATCTTGCATGATCCTATTTATATTTGAGTTTGTAAATATGTAAATAGAAAAGAGGTCAAATAATGTGGGTTCCATGAACCACCACATTATGTTGATTGGGTAGCAACGCTTCGTCCAATCCGACCACCATTGGAACTACCACCTTGAAGTAACATTATCCTTCCCTTTCTTCTTTTTCATGCATTTATGTATTTATTCATACATTAAGGATGATGCATGAGATATAGTTGTGGGGAGGGTTCTAACATAACATAGGTTTTCTTTTTATTTAAAAAAATTATTAATATTTTCTTTACTTTTAAAAACTTTTAAAAAGAGAAACAAAATTTTGACCTATTTTTTTGCAAGAAATTAAGTTAATTTTAAGGAATGGGAGAATCATAATTAGGATTTCTTATGCTTGGTCAAAATAAGATTATTTGTTTGATTTCTAGGGTTAGGAAGAAAATATGAAAAAGTAATTTAGTCTTGATTTTTATCTTGATGAAATATGCATCCTTTATACAGTTACACACTTAGGGTTCAAAAACAAAGATTCTTATGCCTTATAAAAGAAGAAAAAAAAAAAAAATATATATCAAAAAAAATCCTCTGATTAAGCTGCGTATTTATGCCTCATAAAACATAAGTATTCACGCCTAAAAGCAGTCCATCTTATAAATAAAACCCTTAGTTTTGTAGCTTTATTTGCTCGAGTTCTTAAGTCTTAGGGAGTATTCTTACCCGGTGTCCTAAGACTGTCCGGTTTGGGAATCACCCACTAAAGGCTCGTTACATGGGCAGATTAGAAAGCCTAATAGAACTAAGGTATAATACCACCAAAAATTTATAAAAATAAGGCATAAAAATTAGAGTTGAAGAACCCCGAGCCAAAATTTCACGGTCACGAAGGTGCATATAACTTAAAGTAAAATAGTAAATTAGATAAGAAATACAGTTTGACTCCTTATCTTGATTGATAACAAGTTTTTGAATGGAGACTAAGTTTAGGAATGAAAAGTTTGATTCTCCTAAAACTTATTGATTGCTTTATTCTTGCAAAAATACTTCAAATATTTTCTCTTTTTCAAATATTTTTTTGAAAATACTAACACTTTGTTTCTCTTTCTTTATAGATATTGTGGGTGTAATCTACTGAAAATCCTCACGAGACAAAACTCATCCTCTAGGGTAACCTAGAGGTTTAATAGCTTGTTGCACATGCTAAGTGGAACCGTGATTTCTACGAAAGTGTGTTAGATTAGGTTGGCTCTATTTTTCTTTGATTTACTTGAGGATGAGCAATAGATAGGTGTGGGGGTGTGATTGGACACACAAATTACATATTTATTATTACATTCTTACATCCATCTTATAAAAAATATGCTAATCACCTTGTCTTAATGTCTAATTCACCAGGATATCATTAATGAAGGGAGAGAAGATAATACCAAATAAAAATCAATTAAATCAGATTTATATGGATCTATTTAGTTGCTTAAAGATAAAAGGAGATATTGCCAAATCTAGAGCAAATCAGAGAAGATAATATCAGATAAAAAAAGTTAAAACTGAATTTTTAAAAATTTATTTAGTTAACTTGAAAAATCAAGGAGATAAAGACAAATCTAGAAGTCCAAATACAACCTTATCAATATACAAAGGGATATCTAAAGGATTAGGATGTATATTCAGAAGATTTAGAAAGATAAGATACAATCCAACTGAAGATCATGAGAAACAAAAATTTAACTTCAATTTTATCTCCAACCTTATCAGAAGATCTTTTCTGATGGGCAAGCGATTTTGTCCATATCTCCACATGCATTCCCCGCTAATCTTCTCCTATAAATACTGCAATTTCAGAAGGCAAAGGGACACCATTCAGCAGAGAGTTTAGGCTAGTTTTTGTTTCTAGTTTTTAACTTAGGCTTTTTTTTATTTTTCTTTTAATGTAATTTTTAACTTTCTTTATCTAACTGAGATTAGAGAAAGCTTTCATGGGAGAATGAGAGAGAATGTTGCATTGAGAGTGACACCAGTGTAAGTTTCCTCTTTTCTTTCATCATTATTCGATTTATATGAAAGTTACATTTTATGCTTTATCCTTTGTTTTTTTTACTTTTCTCTGAGGTGCTTGTAAATCCAAATGAATTCTAGAGCCTCGAAATTATCTTGCCATTCCAAGTGTCATTGATGGCTTATGGTTATGGATAATCATTTCTATTTTATTTTCTGCTTGCACCTTTATTTAATAGGTTAGGTTGGGAAAGGGGAAGAACATATATTCCCTTTTTTTGATCACCTCCAAGCCAAGGAAAATCGTTGCAACGGATCAAAGGTAAGCAAGCGCCGAAGAGGTAAGTGAATTTTAGTTTTTTTTAAATTCATTAGTTTAGAATCACATTTTAAAACTTATTCTTTTTTTTATCATTTTGATTCTTTCTTTAATTTAGTTTTTTTTTTCTTTCCTCTAAAAACACCAACGCTTACATCTTCTATCTTCCACTTTTTTTCTAACTTAACACAGCTTTCTTTTTTCCTTTTCTTTTCTAAAAACAAAGAAGACTTTTAACCAGTGTAAATAACTTAAAAAGAACTTACTCAAACGCTTCCATCGTAGTCTCTCTTCGTGGATCACGACCCGCATAGCCACTTGCTATAGCAGTAGAATTGAGAACCTTGCATTGTTTCTAAATTTTGTATTTTTCTGTGCACAGGTTAGCTCGATCAATCATCCACATATAACAGCAAATATGTCAGATCATTATCCTGTTTGAAATAGATACAACTGTCTTACTCACATCGGTTGTATCTGGCCTTGATCATGAAAGAGTCGAATTATTTATACCACTGCCTGGGAGTCTGTTTAAGTCCATAGAGGGATTTAATTAGAAGACTGTTTTCTTGACCTTCTTGAATATAACTTTCAGATTGCTTCATGAATATTTTCTCCTCCAGCTCACTGTGCAAAAATGCTATTTTGACATCCGTCTATTTCAAATATAGATCAAACTGAGCTACTATCACCAATAATATCTGAATAGACATATGCATGACTACAGGAGAGAAGATCTCATTGTTGTCAATACTCTCCTTCTGAGTATATCCCTTGGTAACTAACTTTACCTTGTACTGCTCATGGTCCTTGCGAAAGACCTATCTGCAACTTATTTCCTTAAAATTCTTTGAAAGATTGACTAATGTTCATATTTGATTTCTATCCAAAGACTCCCTCCTGCTCCATGGTTGTAATTCATTTGCCATTGTCATCTGCCTTGATCGCCTCCCTGTAACTACTAGGGTCACTTATTTCTGTTACTACTGCGAATAAGACATGATCATCATTTCAGCCATACCTTATTGGTGGCACTATAATTTTGACTGACTACCTCAACGATCTAAGTTACTCTTGAGCAACATCCTCATTGTTTCCATTTGAATCTGAGGAAGTTCTCTTCTGACCTTTCAGGCCTTTTAGGGCTCTCTGAGAACTCAACTCTTTTTCCTTAGTGTCTGTTAAACTGTCTGAAGCTCTACCTTATAATTTATCCTCCATTTTTGATGTTTCTTACAACATTGATTCTTCATCAAAGATCACATCTCTGCTGGTAAAGATGCCTTTTGTCTCAAGATCCCAAATGCTAAAACCCCTGACTCCTTTGGTGAACCCGATGAAGTTACACTTCTTAGACTTGAAGTCTAGTTTGTTCCTTTTCTAACTATCAACCAAACTGTACGCCGGGCAACCGAAAATTCATAAGGTTGAATAGTACACAGACTCTCCTTGCCATATCTCCTCCGGAATCTGAATATCAATAGCTGTTGATGTTGACTTGTTTACTAGATGACACATAATTCACCGCCTCTGCCCAAAATTCTTCTAACATGTCAGCCTGTAATCTGATACTGCGAGCAAGCTCTGAAAGTGTCTGATTCATGCGCTTTGCTACTCAATATGCTCTGATTGTCCTGAAATACTTAGCTGGTGTTTGATCATTTTTTGCTAAGTAATCTTTGAATTCTTCGAAGGTGTACTCGCCTCCAGTGTCGAACCCCAAGACTTTCACTTTTTGCCCCGTCTGATTTTCCGCCATAATTTTCAACTCCTTGAGCTTCTGAAATACTTTTGATTTTTTGCTTCAAGAAGTATACCCAAATTTTTCTGGAGAAATCATCTATGAAAGTAACATAGTACCTAGCACCCCTAATGGATACTACTGGCGAAAGCCCCAACACATCCGTGTGTATGAGATACAACAAGCCCTTTGTCTTGTGCTGTTATGCAGAGAAAGTTACTCTATGTTGCCTACCCATAATGCAAAATTTACAAAGATCAAGTTTGCAATATGTAATACCTGGTAGAGCACTCTTTTTGTGTAGAACTTGAAGACCTCGCTCGCTCATGTACTCAAGACGTATGTGCCAAAGTCTTGTGGTATCTTCCTTCTCCGTTGCTGTTGAAGTATCACCAACAATAATGCTTCCTATCAACTTGTGCATGTTTGTTGTCCATTCTTTTTTGAGAATCGTCATGGAGTCTTTGGTAACTTTGATTCCTTCATCTGCATCTCAAAATTTGTACCATCGAGCTTCCAAAGCTCCCAACGAGAGAAGATTCTTCTTCAAATCTAGAACGTATCGAACGTTCGTGAGGCTTCGAACCTGTCCATCAAACATCCTCTCATACGAATGTTACCGATGCCTGTAGTCTTGCACGTGGCGTCATTACCATCAGGACAGAGCCTCCATCATAAGGCTTGCAAGTATTGAACCACTCCTTTTTAGGCACATGTGGTAAGTGCACCCCGAGTCAAGTACTCAAGTATCTAAGTATTTACCTTTTCCTGACTTAGCCGTTAAGACATCACATGAACCCTCATCTGCTTCTTCAACAACCCTGGCTTGATCTGACTTTTCACTGGTACTAGCCCCATTAAAGTCTGTCGCCTTTTCTCTTCAACATCTCCTTGTATTTCATATAATTGATGTGTCCTAATTTCTTGTAAAAGTAGTAAGAAAAGCTGCTAGAAGCCTCTGGATCCCCTACTCTTTGATCTTCCCCTCTGATCCTTGACATCTAATCCTGAGCCCTCTTTCATAGAATCTGTCTTCTTCATCAGCTCGTTGTTCTAGAGTACCTTCCTGACATCTTCTAATTATAATATCTTCTTACCATTCATGATGGTGGTTGCCCAGTGGTCATAACTTGATGGAAGAGAAAAGAATAACAGAAGAGCTTCGTCTTCTTCTAGCTTAACCATTATAGCCAACAAGTCGCTTAAATTCTATTACAAGCATTGAGATATTGTACAATAGGCGTACCTTTCTTCATCCGAAGTTATATAACTGCTTTTTCATGAAGAGCTTGTTCGACAAACTCTTCGTCATGTAAAAGTTTTCAAGCCTACACCAAAGACCAGCAGTTGTCTCCTCGTTCATTATGTTGTAGAAGACCTCGTCTGACAGGCACAGTATGATCGCCGCCTTTGCATGGAAGTCGATGTCATTTCACTCATCATCCTCCATCTTCGATGACTTATTCTCAATACCAAAGCAGGGGCCAGAAAGTTGAACTTCCCGTCGAATTTCTCCACCTCGAACTTGGTTGTCGTGGTCGTCTTACTAGACATCGCTCTGATACTAATTGTTGTAAGGACTCAGGGCATCATCCCAAAATATTAGCTTTTTAGGTGGAGTAGTCTAAGTCCTTATATACCTAAGACCATCCCCATGTCTAGCCGATGTGGGACTATTTGTTCGCACAAATCCCAACACTAGGAACCTTTTGATTTTCTTATTATTCTTTTTTCTTTTATTATTTTTTCTCTCCCTTCCTACATAACTGCAGCAGACAACTTGCCACTACTTGATTTGTGGGTGACTAGTCCGAAGATCATAGCAATTTTCGGGTCCAGATGTTTAAAGTAAAAGGGGTATTGATGTTTGTGGATCCATTCATTAGGGCAAATTTTTGTTCTTCTATTCCTAAGTCCATAATTATTGACTAATGTTTAATTGGTTCCATCTTTTTGTAGAGAGGTGCTAGAAATTTTTTTGTTCTATGAATGTCATACATTGGTATTCATTTGGAAGTACTGTTTTTCACAATTCTTGTTGCTGTAACTGATATAATATCTAGTTTAATTAGCATACTAGGTTTTATTTCAACTGACAATGGAGACTTGTGGTCATTTGTATTTGCATGTTTGCTTCATAGATGTGTTTATGATAACCAATGTGCAGGTGAAGTGGTCAGGTGTTAGAACTCAGCATTTAACAACTCCATTTGTTGATGAAATGTATGATCGGCTAAGAGAGACCCTCAATGAGTGTGAGGTCATTATTTGTCGTTGGCCAGAGTACACCTTTGCTCTCGAGAATGTACAGAAACCACTTATTCCACTCTCTCGCTTTTTCTTCCAATATTTTCTTTCTTGACTGTCAAGTTTCAGATTTTGGGTATTTACTTGGTCGTTCCTTTGTCTTGTTGCCTTAAATTAAAGGCCATTGCGTATATTGAGAAAGCAATTATTGAGGCTTTAGAGGGCAGTATGCTGATGGATTGGCTCTATTAAAGGATAGCATGGCATCTAAGAAATTTGGCTTCAAATATGTCAAGTTTCAGCTTTTATGTTTTAGTTTCTATCAGCATATATGGATGGATATTGATTCTACTATTCCTTTTCATATTACATCTTAGCTGTAGATATGTAGGACTAGGATTCGGTTTATTTGAATCGTTTTAATGTATTCCAGACTCGAGCACAAAGTTGCACCAAACTGAAAAAGATTATTCAAGACTCGAAGGATGTTGTGGTGGAGTCGGATATCCAGAACAGAATGCAGCCCGTGAAGGATCAGCTCATGCAGGCAATAAACCACCTCCATACTTTTTCTGAGGAGGGGACAGGTACAGAATGATAAAACAGTTTTTGTTCTCTCACTTTGCCTTGGGCCAAGTTATATTAGTATCATTTCATATCACTAATTGCCTTGTTGGAACAGGATGTACTTAATTTCTTAGAAAACTGGAAAGAAAACAGATCGTGGTATAAAGGTTCTCGGCTCGCGCTGGCTGTAAGTAACTTGTTTAGATTTTGAAAATGCTCGTCTTCCTCCCCCCCCTTGCCTCTCCTATTTATCTTTCTATTTTGGGATTTAATTATTTTTTGGTTCTTCTTAGGTTCTGGATGACATATTTGCATCACAGATGCAGCAGCTGCTTGGAAACTCACTGCAGGAAAGGGATTTGGACCCTCCAAATTCCATCAAGGAAGCCCGTTCAGTGCTCTGCAAGGATGCACCACTAACAAGGACTCAAATTTCCATTACTAAGTCAGCTGTATATGTGAACTGTTCTCTGATTCATATCAGTTTTGTACATCCTGGAGAGTCATGGTGGCTCTGCAACTAAATTATAATGTGACCCGAGATGCATATTGCTGTCAGCAGATGACAAGGCAAGAACATGAAGAGGATCGGTCTCATCATAAAAAGGGCAATTTGTATAGCTAAACACGGTCTTAAGTGTGGACCAAGTGGGAAGAGAAATGTTTTTTTTTGGGCACACAGATAAGTGCACATATATTTGAGTAATAGCCCTCCTTCATCCTACATTAAGGATTCGGTTGCTAGACTCCTGTTGTTTTCATTGGCTTTGTCAATGAAGGCACCTGTAGCTGTTGTCATCTCAATCCGCAGCCTTGTTTCCTGAAAGCTTGCCACAGCTGACGATCAAGGCGCTGAAATCATTGCACTTCATAGTCCTTTATATCAAAGCAGGCCAACGTCAGCTATTGCCAAAGGCTTCTCTTCAGTGTAGCATGGTGCGTCCAATACACAAGAACGCACCTTCTTTCGTTGTTCTTCACACTCCTCAATGAAGCCAGCTATAACCAGCTTCTGCCAAACACCTTCTTTCCTTCTAGGATTTCCCGGTAGGCACCTATATTTGTTGCTCTTCACAATCCTCAATATGGATGACTAATATCCTGCTGCTTCAAGTTTCTTTCCTCCTAGCTGCAGTCCACCCTCTATGGTAGGATTTTGGACAGTCAAGAAACATCTCTTAAAAAAAATGGTTGCAACTCAAATCCAAATGTTGAGTGAACAAGAAACAATACACTAAAAGATACTAGAAGAAATTTAGTGCACTTCATAGAACTTAGGAGTTACCTCCAAAAGAAGATAAGATGAAGATCCATTTAGAATATGTAGGACTAATGAGCAAAGTATACATGCAATCCAGACGGCACAAACAAATGAACCAGAATTTAAGGAGTGGCCATTATTAGGTGTAAGCTCCAGCTTAAGCCAATGATTAAGCCTAATTGAGGGTTTGAAGGCCATCTAGGCTTCATTTAGGCAGAAGTGGGCTACTTAAGCAGACACTTTTGATTGTTGGAAGTTAACCCATTTACCGAAAAACTAACCTAATGTCTCTTGTTTTTGTCAAACTTCTCCCCCTCTTTTGGAAACCCACCACACTACCGCAAGGAAGCTTTGCGCCATAATGTTGTCGTTGACCACACTTCGACGAGGTTAATAACAAGTGCTTGCTTTTATATTTTCATTTAAAATTTTACCCTAAATGCTCTTATTCTTCTCTTCTTTTTCTCGCTTTTTCTGTTGTTGTCATTGTTTCTCCATTCTCCCATCTCTTCTTCTTCAGCTTCTGGTTGCTGATTCTGCTACCATTTCTTATCCCTTCATAACCTTCTTATTCTTATTCTTTTGTGCATTATCAATGTGCATTTCCGCTGGTTCTTCTCCCTTCTCCTCCCATTGTTCTCCTTCCATTTGCTTTGTATGTTGATGTTGTGTGCTCCCGTTGATTATGCTCCCTTCTACACCTTCTCTTCTCCTTTCTCTTCTTCTTTTGCCGGTTGTTGTTACTATTGCTGTATGTTTCTGTTAGTGCTTCCACTCTTTTCTCTAGTAGTTTATGTAACTCTTTTTGTTTTTTGGGTATTTTTTCCATTTATAACTTTAAAAAGAAAAGGGACCTGGCTAGACTAGGCAATAAGCAGTGGATCTGATGCCTAGAGTCTTCTAATAAATTTTGGGTTATACCAAAGCAAACATGAGTTAGCAGCAAAAGAAGATTTCAGCGGTTTCTAGTTTAAGTGAGGAAACAACACTTAACAAAGTTAAAGAAAAAGACTCATGCAGTCAACTGATCATACACGTACATTACACGTTTTCATATCATATGTGTCACATTTCTGTAAGTCACCTAGAGGGGGGTGAATAGGTGATGGCTAATTTAATGGTCACTAAATGACAAATAATGCGGAATTAAAAACTATTATGACCTAAACAAACTATTTAAACTAAACACCACGTATAACACAAGAGTGTAGCCGAATTTCCCGTGAAGGGCTCTGGACTAACTCCTCTAGATTCCCCTAGATAAGGGTTGAGGTGCCGCGTTAGCTCTCTTGGTTAAATACAAGTGTTAGCAAACAAACCCAAGCATATATATCAATTAAGCACACAAGTATATCAAGCATATAAATATAAACACAATAATTGAATGCAAGATATAGACAAGGAGATAGAGAGAGAGAGTGAGCAATTGTAAACACAAGGGATTTGTTTCGAGGTTCGAGCACACTTGCTCTACATCCTCGCCTTCGACACACGAAGGATTTCCACTATAAACGATCCCACCGGATCACTCCTCGTTGCCGCAACACCTACAAGGCGAGTTTGTAGGCTGTCTAAAAATCACTAAAAGACAAGCCATTAAAAAGCAGAATTTCAAGTTCTAGACGCAAAGCTAATTTTGGCCGCGTCTCAGCCGCACCAAGGCGCGAGGGTCAAAACCCGCGTCTCAGCCGCACCAAGGCGCGAGGGTCGAAACCCGCGTCTCAGCCGCACCAAGGCCGAGGGTCGAAACCCGCGTCTCAGCAGCACTAAGGCGCGAGGGTCGAAACCCGCGTCTCATCAGCACTATGGCGCGAGGGTCGAAAGCCGCGTCTCAGCAGCTCCAAGGCGCGTGGGTTGACACCCGCGTCTCAGTTGTAACCGTCCCAGTTTCGGGGCCAATCACGGCCCACATAACGGGAAAGTTAGCCCCCATTATGGAGTGTTTTTAGGAGGCACGTACGCCCCTGAAACCCCTATAAATAGTCCCGTCGCTATGAAGAAGGAGTCGGATTTTCGGTCAGAGGATTTTTGAAAAAAAAGAGCTCTGAGAGAAAAGAGAGAGAGTTAAACCCTTCAGAGAAATTGCTGTGTTCAAGTTGCTCTTTGCCTATCTTCTCTTTGAGAGTTTTGGTAGACAGAGCTGTGTTACTCCATCTACCATCCGAAGAGGAGATCCCTGGAAGGTCTCGACGGTCACCCGGTCAACGGAGAACAAGATTCACTCTCCACCGCCACTTGAAGAACCCAGCCTTAAACAAAGGGAGGATTCAAGACTCAACATCCTCCCTCCCTTATAATCGGAAGACTGATCTGTTGTAATTTTCTATCCAATCAAAAGAATTTTACAATCGAATCCTCCTTTTCCGACGCATACAAGAGATGGCGACTCCGCTGGGGACTACATTTGTCACTGACGAACAAATCGTGGCGCAAGGTGACGTCCTCTATAAGGGGAAGATGGTCAAATCGCTTGTCGTCGAGTTCGACCAGGCAAAGTATGAAGAGTTTCACTCTTCCGGCTCCAAGAGCCCAAAGACCCGCGTCTGTCGCAGGGTCTCTACGGGGACTTACCCCGAAACCCGCTCTGAGACTCTCTCAGGCGCGGCTGCTGTGAAGGATGTTGCGGCCAACTGCGCCAAGCGTGACACACGCGCCAACGTCTCTCAGGAGACCCGCGTGGCCTCAGGCGCAACTGCTGTAAAAGATGTCGTGGCCAATCGCGCCATGCGTGGTACACGCGCCAACGTCTCTCAGGAGACCCGCGTGGTCAAGCCCTCTGGTATCCAGCTAGTTCATCTTCTCCCTCAACACCAAGCCGTCGTAGGTTTCTCTCCACCTCTGCGACGCAACCGAAACGCTGAGCACCGACAGAGAAGGCGTGCGCGTCAGCTGCAAGTTGGAACTTCTGATCGTCCAACTGAGGCAGGACGCAAGGTTCAAACTGGCGTCTTGGCTGCGCCGCATCCAGCACGCGAAGTCCGCGTTTGGCGGCCCAAACGCGAGACTCCCCAAATTAGTTCCTCTGAAACCCTACTCACCAGACGCCAAGGCGAAGCTTGCGCGCCTCGTCAAGTACAAGAGGCACGCGCCCTTAGGCGTAGGGCCCAGCAGCCCGCTCTCTCTCAAGCGTCCCTGCCCCGACGCACCAAGCAGCAACGCGACAGCCGTGTCTCCTCTCAGCAGAGACGCCAGTCACAAGTCCTAAAGCTGCGACGCGAGAACCACGTCTCTGAATCCTGCGTCCAAACTGTACAGCGCAAGGATGCCTCCCGCCCTCGAAGTTGCGAGGCTAATCTCTTCGATCCTCTTCCCACGGATCTAAGGGATTACTTGACAAAGAAAAGAAGTGCTAATCAAACCACTTCATCATGTTGCTGCCAACGGCTCATCTCCATGCTCTCTGAGTGCCGTTGCGGTTCAGGCGCGAACCAGCAGTCCTTAGTTAGACAGCTGACCCGGATTCCCCCATCAGCCAAAAGAAGACGCTCTTACAGGCGGAGGATCTTCTCTTACACTGAGTATCCAGAGCTCACTGCTAACATGGCGAGCAGGAGCAGGGGAAAACAGCCTGTAGTCAGCTCCGACGAGTCTGACTCCGAACCGGAAGGAGTGTACCGACACACTCGCACTCTGCCATTGCAGAGACGCAGGCCTCAAACTCTTCTATAGAGAAAGAGGCCTTCACATACATGACGAGCACTCCTGAGGAGACCGCCAGGCGCTTGGAGCAGCAAGCCCAGGTCCAGAAGGAACAACTCGAGATGATTCGTGCTCAGCAAGAATCCATCGACTCTCTCAAGCAGATGCTCGCACAGTTGCTCGAAGACAGGAGGAAATCTCCCCCTAGAAAGTCTAAGGGCAAACGAAAAGAGGGAGAAAGCTCATCTTCCGAACACTCAGAGAAGAAAGAGTAACCCACCTCTGGTTCGTCTAAATCCTCGTCGCAGGAAAAGAACGATCAAGACCAGGGAAAGGTTCATTCTAAAAGAATGAATCAGTTGGAGCAGCGCCTTGAAACCCTTACCAATCGGAAAGGTCTCCAAGAGGCAAGAGTGGTCCGCCCATATCCAGCCGAATGGGACCTGGTTCCATACCCGCCCAAGTTCAAGGCTCCAACCCTCCAAGCATTTGATGGGAAAGGTTCACCGAACCAACACATCTACTATTTCAAGTCCCAAACTGGGAATGTGGTACATAACGATGCCATCCTGGCGCGTTTATTCATCGGCACCCTAAAAGGGCTGGCCTTTGAATGGTTCATGAAGCTCCCAGAAGGTTCCATCAAGAACTGGGGTGATTTGGAGAAGCTTTTCTTAACACGCTTCTTTGAAGATGACTCGGAGGTCAACATGCCTACCCTTTTAGCCACCAAGCAGCGAAAGGGAGAGTCCGTTAAGTCTTTCGTGGAAAGATTTCGGAATGTGGCACTCCGATGTCCGAGCGGTATGACCCAGGTTACCCTGGTGGAAACATGCCACCACAATCTCCAAACCTCACTCCTTACTCAAATAGGAGTTGCTGAAAGCCGCACCTGGAAGCAATTAGTCCAACAAGGTGAACAGGCTGAGGAGATTGTCGCCCGCGTCAGAGCGGAAGAAAACAAACCCAGGCCTGAGAGGTCATCAAGGCGAGCGCCAGACACATCCCTCCAAGCCAAAAGGAAGGTAACTTGGCAACAGAGACCAAGTCCCCTGTCAAACCTCAACCGGTCAAGGGAAGTGGCTCTTCAAGCCAACCATGGGCCAACAAGCAGTATTCCTTCAAGGATGAACATGTCGACTCGCTCTTCAAATTACTCAACAAGAGCAATCGACTGAAGCTTCCTGAAGCTAGGCGCCCCGAGGAAGTCGGTAAAACCGACAATCCCAGCTACTGCATGTACCACAGGATGTTGGGACACCCTACCAAGAGCTGTTTTGTCTTCAAGGACATCCTTCAGGCCCTGATTGACGCGGAGGTATTGAAACTCCGACCAGAGCAGAAGACGGTGACGGCTAATATGACGTCAGTTCTCCAGTTTGGGAGACAACCCCAACACCCTCTGGAGTAGTCCCTATCCCAAGAGGAGAGCTGAGAATGGTCAACACAGACCCTCACCAACAGCAAGAGAAGGGCCTGGTACCCGTTTCCACACCTCAGGGAGAGATCATGTGGGTACATCCCGACCTTGTGGATGGCCAGCAATGGACTACTGTAACCAGCAGGAAGTCCAAAGGCAAAGCAAAGGCATCATCCTGCAACGTGGTGTGTGCCTCTTCTCGAGAAGCGGAAACTGATATTCCCTCGCTAACCACTCAGAAGAGGAGACAATATGTAACGCCCCGATCCTAAAGATACGGAGTCGTTATGGCGACGTATATACGCGAGGATAATACCCCACTCATATACGCTAAGCCTAAGTTAACCTGAACAAGTTATAATCTAAACCAGATCACTGCAATAATACATATAAGACTACACATGGTAACATATGAATAATGACAAGAATAAGGCAGTTGAAAGCGATAAAAGATAGAGTCATGAAATAACAAGAATATAATGACAGGCTAAATGCGACATACAAGAATCAAGGAATATAGCAGGAACATGAATTCAAAAGTACCAGAATAGAATAGGAAGAAGCTCCAGCTATTCGCAAAGCGTACCGTCTCATCGAATACCTGCACATTAGAAACAATCGTCCAATATTTGGACGTGCAAATCCAGGGTCGTCAGAACGCGACCATAATGAGTGTGTGTGTAAAGGGAAAAGAACTCGTGCAGAAGAAACAATGTGCATAAATAATAGTAAGAGCAACAGTAAATAGAAAAGGTTAAATAACAAGATAAATAGCTGAAAGTAATACACATGATAATAACATGAATAAAGGTAGAATATAACTGGCACAACTGTAAATATGCAATCAATGTCAAGGCGTGTAATCTATCACATATCACTAGGTTGGTATCTAAATCTGGTCATGGTTACAATCATATTCCTATCATAGCATACATATACACAGTCAAATGATTATAGTCAGTCACAATACATTATAACAGTTTATTATCATTTATTATGTCAGCGAACACCAATTGCCACCTGTAATAGACGCATCCCATACTACGCCTACTACATGTATCAATTAGGGTCCTAAGTTATTGAAACTGATTGGTTGGAGACATTGTCCATGTTTTAGGTGGGTCCCGTACATACCCGGGACCACGGCCTCAGTTTCCTGGCGCTGAACCAGGCCGTACCGCTAGGTACTCAGTAACAGTAACAGTAACAGTAACAGTAATCTCACTGTGAAAATAGTGGAACAGTAACAGTACAGATGGGATGTCAGTCATCCCCCAGGAACCCTGCAGTGAAACCCTCAGTCGGCTGCGCAACCTGTATCCTATGTCCACCCAAAATACAGACGCTGTCTCCTCCATCAATTTTCCCAATCCCAGTGTAAGTTATTCAATTACTTTATTATTTATTCAATTCAATTAAACCAGTCAATGTCCATATTATCTAAAACATTGGGACGATACGGTGACAGTAACAATAACAGTACAGTAACAGTCAATCAGTAATTGTATACACGGTGAACGATATCAGTAACAGTGAACAGTAACAGTAACCGTGTATACGACGAACAATAGGACTGTACCGTGGTTATGGTCAAACAATAATTTCTCAGTAACTTCAATAACATGGATAAAATAACAGAACAGTCTAGCTACTGCCCAATAAACAGTCTCAACTAAAGCTGATCATAATCTCATCCATCCATACTAAAGAGATATCATAAACTATTCCATCAACTTATATTCCCAATACCATCCTCGTAAATCGTTAAGTATCAGTCCGTATCAGTGTAAGCCAAAACGGTAAACTACCATATCAATGAATCTGTAATTAGTCCTCTCCTCAACACCAATATGTTCTAGTCCTATAACCACCAATAACTGAGATCAATTAATAACTGTTATCAAACTCCAAGATATAGATCACTGATATCGACTAGATTACCATCATCACAACTCAATCTATATCAATAGGTGTAATCAATAACTATGCATGTCCGCGAGATCAACAAGTCAAACACATACCACAATCATATTAAATAGGAAACATCCTCAAAGAACTGCAGTCTAGAATAAGTCCACTCATGAGTCTATACCAACAGCTCATCATACTCTATAATCCAATCAGTTGATATATCTTGGAACTTTAGCTTCTAATAATCCAAAATCAATATGATATCATATATCAAGTCAAATGTAAGATATCCACATCAACACCTGAATGAATCATCATCAAGTCATCACCAATAAACAAATATCAAGTCTGGAAAGTACTTTACTTGAATATATCATCTCATCTTAATGCAGATCGGGCTTTATCATAAAGTATGTAAATCCAATGCTACCTATAACTCAAGTTCAGTCCAACCCTGAATAAGTCCATGTATCAATCCAATCGTCATAATCTTTTAGTAAGTAAGTTCACATCCAATATGTCCTCGATTAATTGTAATGCAGAATAGCTTCCACTGATACTTAACATCAACACATATCATCTAATGAATCTCAAATACCAACAACGTCAATCTCATCTCAAAACAAGTCAGGCTCCAATATAAGGAACATAGATTCTGGATAACCTCTAACTCAAGATCAATCTAAATCACAACTCAACTAATCCAGTCATATCTGATATGTCCTCAAATACTCAACTAATAAAGTCAGGTCTAATTACTGATCATCATTCTATGTAAATAACATAAGTCCCTGGTCAATCCAAAGTCAACACAACCAACTCATGATTCCAATAGTTCCATAATCATCAAGTTTCATTACACATCTAGTAATCTGATTCAATAATTGTTGTTCCAACATATAACCATAATCAGACACAACTCTCTCACTCTAACAATCTAATCTGATTTCCAAATCCTCAAGGGTTCACACTTCTATTAAGATCAAACATGATATCCCAATACTCGTTGTCCAACATATCATAAACATGTATCTAAGTTCTAACATGATAAGTCAGGTCATTCCATCATATATCCATCTCAATTACCCTCATGCTACATCCTGATATGTCTACAACAATACTCTAGATATACATAGGACAAACATGGGGGTTCTAACATGTATCAAGAATCATGCATATCATATTCATATACATCCAACATGTAAAAATAAACGGGAGATGACCGTCCGCCTTCATGCTCGGCGATCTCCACACATAAACATATAATCTAAGTATTCTACTCAACAAATACATCACATATAAAATAATAGCTGCGATCACTTAATAAAAGAGAGAAGGAGGAAGAGACACTCATATTGGGGAATCTGGTCATCGCCGGGCGAGTCGCCGTTACAGTCGCTGTGGTGCCGCTCTTCGCTGTTGGACTGCACGGGAGGTAGCCAGGGTGCTGGGGAAGACCTGGCTGCAAGCTGGAGGTCTCGCGCTCGCCGGAAGGGCCCGGAACTGCCGCTCGCTCGCTGTCTGCGCTGCTGGTCTGGATCTGGATCTGCTGTGCGCGTCGCCGGGCGAGTCGCTGCCGCGGTTGCTGTGATGCTGCTATTCGCTGTCGGACTGCATGAGAGGATAGCCAGGGTACTGGGGAAGACCTGGCTGCAAGCTGGGGATCTCGCGCTCGCCGGAAGGGCCTGGAATCGCCGTTCGTTCACTGCCTGTGCTGCTGGTCCGGATCTCACCAAACAAATCCAAAATGCTGTAACACGCAACCAATACATACAAATAATTATAAATACATGCTAAACACTCACACGTGCATACGGGCACATACGTGCACACCCACGTACACATACGTACACACGCAATAATACATATATATAAACATGCTTACACTTACATACACACATACTATAAACATACATATCACTATACAATTACACATATACTTACATAATATATTATATATGCATACCCATCCACTTAACACACACAAGCTCACACATAATAATTAAAACACATACATGTCAAACAATAATATCTACTGTTAACTACACACACCCAAGCACCCATATGCATATATACATCCTGTAAACACACTCTACACAATATTACAGAATATACAAATATTAATACACTACCTAAACATTTACAGAGAGGGGGGAGGAGAGAGTCTCACCCACGACCAAGGGGCTGCTGCTGGTTGTCGATGGAAGGAGGTGCTGTTGCCGTGGCTGCGAAGATGGGGAGGCACACGGATCCGCTGCGCGAGGCCAGGAGAGGGAGGCCGGGCGCTGGTGGGTGCGGATCTCGCCGGAGACGAGTGGGGGATCCCGGGGATGATGACATGGCTGGGCTGTGCTGGAGGGCTAGACGGTGGGGCTGTCGAGGAGGCGCTGTCGGCCTGCAGGTGCTGTCGGAAGCTCGGCCAAGAGGGATCACGGAGGGGGCCTGTGCTGTTGGGGGAGGCGCAACCAAGGGTGGATGCGGATCTGGGCGCTGGTAGTTGGGCGCAAGGGAGGAGGCCGGCCATGGGCTACCACGGGGAGGGGCTGCTGGTGATTGGGGCGGCCGGCTACTGGCTGGAGAGGAGGAGACGGCCTGGTGATGGGAGGCCTCGGCCTGGGAGGGTTGAGGAGATGAGTTCGGCGGCTGAATGAGGAGGAGATGATTTAGATTTAGGTTTTAGGTTATTACTTAGGGTTTGGTTTTGGGTTAGGATATAGATTGGGCTATTGGGCTTAATAGGTATTGGGTTTAGGATCCAATAGGTTAATGGGTAGTGGGTTTAGATAATCAAGAAAATGGAAATGGGTATGGACTAAAAAATAATAGGTAGGAACAAGGATACAAGGGAAAGGAATAATGCTACAAACGATTATAAATAAATACAAACTATAATAATATTAACAATTAATAATGACACTAAAAATAATTAACCATGACATAAATAATCATAAGGTTAGCAATCACAATATTAATTAATCAAGATAAATAATAATATTAATTAACGACAACAACAATAATAAAAACAATAAAATAATTAGTAAATCAAATAGGAAAATGAAAATACAGTATTTCTAACTAGGGATATTACACAATAGTTCTGGCCGCAGAACCCAGTCAGCTGGTGGCAGAAACCCGTTCGGGGCAGCCATATTTGAAAAAGTATGGTGAAACGGTGGTAACTCCTCCAAGACCCGCTGCAGAGCCAGCCAAGCCCTCCACGAAGCAACCCGGGGAGAAACAGAAAGAACTTCGATTTTTTTGAGTTCTTTCAAAAGACATAGCGGAAGGATCCACGGCACCTTACCGCTTTGATGTCCTGGCTCAGTTAGCCAACATCCCGACGCGGATTACTCTTTATGAGCTTCTCAGATTATCAAAGTCGACCAGAGAAGCTCTACAAGAAACTCTGGCTAATGCTGAGGTCTTCATGACCCAGCTACTGAAGGAGGAAGATGTAGAGGATTGCCTCCACGCCTCCCAAAATATTCCCTGCATCACCTTCACGGCAGATGATATGCAAGTCAAAGGGAAACATGATCGACCCCTTTACTTCGCAGGGTATATTGGATCATCTGAAGTGAACCGCATTCAGGTGGATCCAGGGTCCGCGTTAAGCATCATGCCTCGCCGGGTCATGCAACATCTGGGAATTCCTACTCATCGTTTGAGCCCTACCCAGACAACCATCTATGGGTTCAATGCCAATAGTACCCGTCCAATGGGGATGTAACGCCCCAATCCTGCGGGTACGGAGACGTTACTGCGACGTATATACGCAGGTCAGAAATACCCTCACGTATATACGCTAAGCATCAGTACAGGTAAGAATCAGAGTACGGAAGCAAGTGGTGCATTATACATTCCAACACATGAGTACAATTATAATGTTATCACCAGAGGTGATCCAATATTACATGAATATCACATCACTGATATGCGCAATTGCGAGAATACAAGTAGATGTACAAGTATGAACAGTATAAAGACAGGCTCAGAGTCATAACATGAAAACTCTAGAGCCGAACAATGGGGCCTGGAAGGATGGGGCTCTGGACGGTCTGCTGGAGATCCACGCTACCGCTACGCCACTCTGATCAGCAACTGGGAGAATCCACACGCTCCAAGCTCCATGACCTGGACATGAGGATCCAGGGGAGTCAGATGAAACTCCCCAGACGAGTGGTGATACAAAAGCCAGATGGCGTGCTGAGATAAGCATATGTGTATCGATAAAACCGAATCATAATCATACATTGAAAACCGTGTCGTGAGCAGAAGCATGCAGGAGAAAGTAGACATGATAAGTGATATCAAGCAGGAAGTACTCGTGGTATAATAAGACAAGATCAGGAGACTGGTGGAATAGGATACAAGTGGTAAAGCAGGGTATGAGCAGCAAATATAATAATAACCATAAAATCGGAAATCCGATGTAAAACCCGATGGAAGTAAACTCGGCAAAGCATACAACAGATCCATGGTTGGCAACTTTTATTATTATTATTATTACTCGTCTTACCCTGATGTCTAGATATGTGAACTAGCGTCCCAGCACACATAGATTCACATCCGAGTAAAGCAAGGTTGTTATTGGAAACCAACGGGGGTATCAACGAACTATGTTTATAGTGGGTCCCGTACATGCCCGGGACCACGACCCAGGACGTTCCATCGCTGGGGTATGGAACCAGCCGCAAGGCTTACAGGAGGGTCTTATAGAATGCCCTTATCAAGATGGTACCAAGAAGGAGGGAGCCAGCACTCCCCTCGGTCGCCTGGAGGCCCACAGGTCAGATCGGAAGTTTAGTTGCACAACATGCCTAATACCACTGTAAACACGAACACATATTGATAGCCGCAAGTTTCCCCCGACCCAATGCAAGTTGTTCCTTTTTATAATTTATTATGTCGTTATCAAATTTACGGGAATAGCAGATACAAGACAGGATCAGGAGTTCAGGAGTACATGAGTACTTTAGAGTCAGGTCACTGTATATATAATACAGGATAACAAGTACAAGATTCAAGTCACTGCATGTAATGCAGGATAACATGTATAGTATTCCCGTAAATGAGATAATCACAGGTCAAGTATATCATGCCGGGTGTCAAGTGATAGCATGACAGGAGGATGATATTTGGCAGGTAACAAGTCATGTCAAGAGGTTGATAATAATCCGGTGGCAAGTCATATCATAACAAGGGGCCTTGCCAAGTAGTACCATGTCATGGTGTCAGGTGATAGCACAACAGTTGTCAGGTGGTACAAACAGGAGTTAAATAGTAGCATGTGTAAAGCATGTCAAGTGTTAACATGTCAGGTAAGAACAGGGCATGTGGTAGAATAGTAGCTGAGCACAATCAAGCGGAGCTGAGCAAGCTGGAGTGTATAGACAGCAAACAGTATTTAACACTGGAGTGTCTAGCATGATTACCGGGACAACTCGGCTTAAGGTGCGAGTAGGAATTCTGGCAGCATCTCGCCTAGACGAATCTAGTGGTAAAGTGCTGAACGCTGATCATGATAA
The DNA here is from genome assembly GCA_038442645.1 of Agave tequilana. NCBI lineage: Eukaryota > Viridiplantae > Streptophyta > Magnoliopsida > Asparagales > Asparagaceae > Agave > Agave tequilana. Next base: position 54,465 of record JAVJIF010031933.1, on the reverse strand, counting down.
CCAGGCGGAGCTGAACAAGCTGGAGGCACAGGCAGCGAATAGAGTTTAGACACTAATGCGCTCTGCGAGGTTACCGGGACAACTCGGTTTAAGATACGAGTAGAAAATCCGGCAGCATCTCGCCTAAACGAATTTAGTGAATAAAGCGCTGAGCGCTAAGTATGCTCACCAGACGGAGCTGAGAAACCTGACGATCCCAATCACGTCTCTTTCGAGATAGTGAGAGACCGGAGGCTGAATGAGAAACCTGACGATCCCAATCACGCCTCTTTCAAGATAGTGAGGGACCAGGGGCTGAAGGGTCCAGAGAAACCTGACGATCCCAATCACGCCTCTTTCGAGATAGTGAGGGACCGGAGGCTGAAGGGTCGGCCACGCATAGTATAAAGCAGTAAAATACATCACAGGCATGATATATGTATAAGAATGAAACTACCCTAATACAAGCATTCGTCACAGAGCAATACATGTCCAGTCATTGGCACTCGGCCATACACAGATACAGGGACTCAGCCCAAAACAGAATACATGTAAACATGGAATAAAATACATGTCGAACCGACAGAGCGGGGAAACCCAAATGGAGGCGAGAGCGAGGACACTCGCCTAAATCACCGGAAATGCCGAAAAGTCTGAATCCATGGAACTCGCGCACGCGCCATAAAATATAATAATATGTAAATATTAGAGAGAGATGGTGAAGAGGAGAGAGAAAGAGTTAGAGAGAGAAAGAGAGAGAAACCTAGAGAGAGAAGTATATGGGAAGAGAGAGTGCACATGGAGACGCGGGTTTTTGAGAGTGAAACGCGGGAGTCGCAGACGTGGGAATAGCAGACGCGGGAATCACAGACGCGGGAGTCGCGTTGCGAAGATGCCACAAACGCGGGGTTCGACACCCGCGTTCAAGATAGGGACGAGAAGGACACAGACGCAGTTATAAGCTCCGCGTCGTGTTAACACGAGAACGCGAGGATCGCGTTAAGGAATTGTTTAGACGCGGGGATGAGTTCCGCGTCTATTAATTAATCAGAGAAAAGGAGAGCCAGGGAGTGGGACACAAGGGGGAGATGCAGAAAATGAGGAGTGAGGGAGATCTAGAGAGAAAGAGATTAGGGAGAGGAGAGAGAAAATTTAGGAGAGAGAGAGAGAGAGCTAGAGTGAGAGAGAGATTGGAGAGAGAAACTGATGAGAGAGAAAGAGGCTTAGTAGAGAGAGGGAGAGAAAGTGTAGAGAGAGGAGAGAGAGAGAGAGGACCTGGAGAGAGAAGAGAGAGAACAGGAGGGGGCTGCTGCCCCCTCCCCCAACAGCCCACGGCCAGGCCAGGAGGCCTGGCCACGGCCCTGCCAGAGACGGCACCGGCGGCCACCGGAGGGCCGCCGGTCAGGGGTGGCCCCGCCGGCCACCCCAAAGGGGAGAGAGGAGGACAGGGGAGCAGCAGCCCCCCTTGCCCACGCCAGCCCAGGCTCTGGCCTGGGCTGGTCCGGCCGCTCCCTGGCTGCGGCCAGGGAGGCGCAAGGAACTGCGCCGGCCGCCGTGGCCGGCGCAGGCTGGGGTGGCCTCTGGCCACCCCAAAGAGGGAGAAGGGAGGGGGCTGCTGCCCCCTCCAAGCCCGCGCACAGGGGGGCTTCTGGCCCCCCGGTGTGCCCCGGCCGCCGTGGCCGCGCCCAGGCCGCCGGCAGCGCGCCGGCGGCGGTCGGCCCCAAAGGGGAGCCGGAGGAGAGAGGATCGCCGGCGTGGTGGTGGTCGGGGCCGGATCTCGCGGGAGGAAGAGAGAGAGAGGTGGGAGAAATTGAAGGGTAGAGAAGAAAGAGGAGGAGATGGAGAGAGAGAATTTAGAGAGAGATTGGAGGTTGAAGGGAGAGAGGGAGAGAATTTGGCGGAAGAAGGAGGAGGAGGAGGCGGTCGTTGGCAGCAGGGGAAGAAGAAGAAAGAAAAGAAAAATGAAAGAAAAGAGAAAGAAGAGAAAAAGATAAAGAGAAGAAAAAGAAAAAAAAAAGAAAAAGAAAAGGGAGAAGGGATTGATGGATGGATGGGAGAGGGATTAAATGAGAGAGGGGGGAGTGGTGTCGCCCACGTGGAGGGGAGTGGGCTGCGGTTGGTGGGAGAAAAGAAAAGGAAAGAAAGAAGGAAAAGAAAAGATTCAAAAATAATAATATTATAATAAGGTCGGGAAATATCGACTGTTCCCGAAAAATTCCCAAAAATACCCAGAGGTACAAAATGTCATCTTGAGGAGTAATATGAAATCGGTTTTCAGAAATAAAATCCCATTTTCAAATTAAAAATCCGGAAGTCAACCGCCGATACCGGTCTACACCGGGTCGGCCGGATTTTGATAAATTCTGAAAAATCTCAGAAAATGTATTAAAGAAGAAAATATGATTTTAAGAAGTAAAGTGAAAGCGGAATTCAGAAATTCAATTCCGATTGTAAACTAAAAATCTTGGAATCAACCAGCGATACTGGCCGACACCCAATCCGGTGGAATTTTCATAAATTCATAAAACCCTCAGAAAAAGTATTTAGATGGGAAATGTGATTTTAAGAAATAATGTAAAAAGACACTTCTAGTAATTTCAATCCGTTTGTAAATTAAAAATCCGGGAATCGGTCAGCGGCACTGGTCGACACCGGTTTTGAAGATTTTCAATTTAATTCAGAAAAATTTCAGAAAATCATAGAAAATCTAAAATATTGGAAAACGATGTTTAAAACTAAAATCGGTCAAATTGGAATACCAGAATGTCCAAATCGAGCAATACTCTAGGATCGGGTCCTCGGTTCAGACTAGGGCTGCCTCCGAGTCCGTGAATCCGGATCCAAGACAAAACGATCATATAAATAATTCAATATACAAAACAAATACAGGAAGCAAATCAAAAAATACGATCGAAAAATCTGAATACGCAACTAAGTACGTATTCCGGGAGCGGGGTGTTACAGGGGAAGGTCAAGCTCAAATGCCAGATTGGAAGCCTAAAGTCGGAAGTGACATGCTACGTCATTGATGCCGACACTTCCTATAACCTACTGTTGGGGCGGCCGTGGATTCACCGCAACTCCATCATTCCCTCTACTCTCCATCAAGTCATGAAATACATTGATGAGAGTGGAAAGGTGCAAACGTTGATTGCCGAAAGGCATCCGTTCAAGGGAGTCGAGAATTATTTCACGGACTCCTTGCTGTATCAGGATCCCGTGGAGACGGATGAAGTCCCGCAACCAGAGGAACCAGACTCTGGTAATGAAGCTGACACCGAGCCAGAAAAAGAAGAGTGCTTGTGGGAGTTGGAACCACTTGTAAAGAGCATTAATAAGCTCGATGTTGATAATACCACCGACGATGTAGGCGGTTGGTACATTAATGAAGAATTAGATCTGGCGTATTTTTCTGTGTTTGCTTCTAATTCTGTACCGTCAGACACTAGCACCGAAGTAGATGATGATCTCTGGTCGGCAATGGATGCTTTGACATCGTTGCATGTACCAGTGAAATTGTCCTTCGAGACATACTAAGATAATGGTAATGCGCAAGAATCTATATTTATGGTTCCAGCAAGACGGAAGAGCCAAAAACTAATTCTTTTTGGGCAAATCTCGTCTGAATCGACGCCCCACGAAGAATCGGAAGGCGAGGAGGAATCCCCTCAGTTCGATCACTACGAAACAAAAGCACTCAGAATGATGAAACGCATGGGGTATGACATAACAAGCGGACCCGGGTTGAACTTTAACAAAGGAAGGAGAACGCTACTTCGATCCTTTGTGCCGAAAGGAAAAGCACCCGATTATTATCATCAGACTCGCAGGGGGTTGGGCTATGTATCAACTCCGGCTCCATCAGCCTCTAATTCTGGAGGGTCATCAGGCCATAAAAACTCTTCAGGCACGCATCGTGGGAGTCAGATGTCAGCGTCGGCAACATCTTTGGAGAACTTTCAGTGAACATGGTTTCAACAAGCCACCTGAAAGACGGAGACGAAGAAATGATTCAGTCCGATACGGATCCTTGGATCAAACATTTAAATACTCTCTGGGATACTCGTTTTGAACAGCGAGAGCCACCCACAGAAGACAAGGTTGTTCAGATCAATCTAGGAGATGAGGCTAATCCTAAGCCCATCTTCATAAGTGACGGCCTGTCACCGTCGGAGAAAAAGGATCTAATATCTCTTGTTCAAGAGTATATAGACGTCTTCGCTTGGAATTACAAAGACATGCCTGGACTTGATCCCCAGGTGGCTATGCACCGCCTCAATATCAATCCGGACATAAAGCCTGTCAAACAACAACAGCGACGGTTCCGTCCAGAAATAATGGAGGCAATTCAATCAGAAGTCAGAAAGCTCATAGATTCTGGCTTCATCAGGGAAGAACAAAATCCCTATTGGGTAGCCAACATCGTCCCCGTTACTAAGAAAAACGGAAAGACCCGGATCTGCATCGACTTCCGTGATCTAAACGAGGCTTATCCCAAAGACGAATTCTCACTGCCAATCACAGACGTCATGATTGACAATACTTGTGGATTCGAACGAATATCCTTCATGGACGGGTTCTCAGGATATAATCAAATCAAATGTATCCTGACGACGAAAAGTACACCTCCTTTAGGACACCATTGGGGGTCTACTGCTATACCGTCATGCCCTTCGGACTAAAGAATGCGGGGGCAACATATCAAAGGGCCATGAACGCCATTTTCCAGCGGCAAATGCGCAAAACGGTGGAATGTTATGTTGATGATATTGCGATGAAAAGTCGTGCTAAGGGTGATCACATAGCTGACCTGAAGGTGGTCTTTGACATCATGCGAGCTCATCAATTAAAGATGAATCCCACCAAGTCCTTCCTGGGGGTGGCCAGTGGTAAATTCTTAGGATTCATTGTAACCTCCACCGGAATCCATTTGGACCCGGAAAAGGTTCGCGCTATCCAGGAGATGCTACCTCCGAGAAATCTCAAGGAACTCAGGGGATTGCAAGGACGATTGGCGTACATCCGCAGGTTCATCTCAAACCTCTCCGGAAGATGCCAACCCTTCGCTAAGTTAATGAAGAAGGGTGTCTCGTTCATTTGGGATGACGCTTGCCAACAAGCATTTGAGGAAATCAAGCAATACCTCACCAACCACCAGTCCTTGCAGCTTCGATATCTGGAAAACCTTTCCTGGTATACGTCCGAGCAATGGATCATTCTTTGGGAGCTCTACTAGCCCAGAATGATGATCAAGGACGAGAAAAAGCGATCTACTATCTGAGTAGAACAATGATCGGAGCCGAACATCGGTATAATCCGATCGAGAAGGAATGTTTGGCATTAGTGTTTGCCATTCAGAAAATGCGACACTATCTGGTAGGCCAAACTATAAACGTCATATCAAAAGTCAACCCCCTGAGGTTACTTATGACTAAGCCTTCGTCATTGAACGACCGGCTGGCAAAATGGGCCATATTGCTATCCCAATATGAGATGCACTTTTTACCACAAAAGGCTATTAAGGGACAAGCGGTGGCGGATTTCCTACCTGAGCACCCAGATCCGAGGGCAACCAAACTCTACGAGGATCTCCCATATGAAGTGGCCGAAGTCTGTTTGACTCAGACATCGTTTGAAAGTCAAGTGTGGCAACTCTTATTTGACGGTGCATCCAGAACAAGCCCAAAAGGACACCTAGTAGCAGGAGTAGGAGTAGTACTCGTCTCCCCGCAGAACTATGTGATTTCTCGAGCTGTCTCATTAACCGAACCTTGTTCCAACAATGTGGCGGAGTATAATGCTCTTTTGATTGGGATGCAACTCGCCGATGAGATTGGCGTTAAAAATCTCGAGGCATATGGTGACTCCAAACTCATCGTCAACCAAGTTCGCGGGGAGTACGAAGTCAGACATGAAGACCTAGTACCCTATTACAATGCAACTGTCCACATGGCTGGGAAGTTTACAAACTTCTACATTGACCATGTACCGCGCAGGCAAAATGCGCATGCAGATGCACTCGCATCCCTCACGGCCTCCTTAGCTCTTCCAGCTGGAGCAATGGAGAAGATATTCGTCTACAGCCATGACCTGTATTGCCCGAGAATTGCTCTCAAGGACTATCAGGAGTCAAAGGGAGATTCTCAAAGCAAAGAAGCGCTGGAATTGTCAACCGGTCCAGAGCCTAGAGACTGGCGATTCCCCTACATTGATTATGTCCTATATGGCATCCTGCCTGAAGACACCAAAGAAGCGGCTGCCATTCGAAGGAAAGCCCCCAAATACTACTATAATGCGATTACGCGAACACTGCATCGTTGATCGCATGACGGGATCTTGCTTCGCTGCCTTTCACAAAAGGAGGCACAGGAGGTATTGAAAGAAGCCCATGACGGCATGTGTGGAGCCCATCAACCTGGCCCAAAACTTGCATACCGACTCCAAAGATTGGGATATTATTGGCCCAAGATGATCGCTGACGCCATCACCTATGCCAAAAGATGTCACGCCTGCCAAGTACATGGCGATTTCATCCATCAAGCACCAGGCTACCTTCACTCCACGGCTTCTACTTGGCCATTTGAAATGTGGGGGATGGATGTGGTTGGCCCTATCAGCCCTCCATCATCAAAAGGACATCGGTTTATTTTGACAATAACCGATTACTTCTCCAAATGGGCTGAGGCCGTCCCTTTGAAGGAGGTGAAATCATCTGATGTGATCAAATTCGTGAAACATCATGTCATTTACCGTTTTGGGGTATCTCGGCAAATTGTCCACGACAACGGACCCCAGTTCATCAGTCAGGCTTTCCAGAGATTCTGCGCTAAGTTCAGAATCCAGAGTGTGTCCTCAACGGCATACTACCCCGCCGCTAACGGCCTCGCAGAAGCTTTCAACAAGACCATTGGCAAGCTTCTCAAGAAATTCGTCTCGAAAAGTCAACGTGACTGGGATGACAAGCTAGGTGAATGCTTATGGGCTTATCGCACAACTGTCCGAACCCCGACTAAAGCTACGCCATTTTCTTTGGTATATGGGTGTGAAGCCGTGCTTCCACTCAAAATTCAAAGTCCATCTCTACGCGTCGCCCTGACAGCGGAGATGACAACAGAGGAGAAGCATCGACAGCGACTCCAAGAATTGGAAGCGTTGGATGACAAACGTCTGCAGGCCCAACAACAAATCGAGTTTTACCAAGCCCGGATTACCAGAGCCTTCAACAAGAAAGTCAAAGTGCGAACTTTCAAGAAAGGCGACCTTGTCTTAGCCGTCAGAAGACCCATGGTAATGACGCACAAGACAAAAGGAAAATTCCAACCTAAATGGGAAGGACCATTCGTAGTAGAGTCAGTCTACTCAAATCATAACTTCAAATGGCGATACACTGATGATGCTGATCGATGGCAGATTCCTGAAGAAATACTATCCTTAGATAGTGTTCTTCCTCCGATCAAGTTCAAAGTTACACCTCTGATCAAAACAAGAAGAGTTTCTTTATTAAAACATCCGACGCCTCCGACGGCTAAAGATAGAGGAAAATGTTGGCCTTTAAGCCCAACATAAGTCCTCGACAACTCATCATGCTGAGGGGAATAGCATGGCTAGCCCAACTCAAACGGTGGTTGGTAAAGGCATATCAAACCCGTTGACAGCTGAGGATTTGCTAAAAATCCTAAGGGACATATTCCCATTTGATCCGATGCCTCCAACGGCTAAGGATAGAGGAAAATGTTGGCTTCTAAGCCCAACATAAGCCTTTGACAACTTATCATGCTGAGGGGAATAGCATAGCTAGCCCAACTCAAACGGTAGTTGGTAAAGGCACCTCAAATCCGTTGATAGCTGAGGGTTTGCTAAAAATTCTAAGTAGACTTGACTCCACTCTCCCCTCCAAAATCCCTTACCAATTCTCATCCACAGAATGGTAGGTCTACAAAATACAGTCATTGCCAAGTTAACACTATACCTCTAGCACTTCAAACTTCACTTGCCAATTCTCATTAATAGAATGGCAAGTCTTCAAAATTGCTCATATCGCGAATCCAAATTTGTCAAGTTAACACTATACCTCTGACATATATCTTTAAACCCCACTTGTCAATTCTCATCAATAGAATGATAGGTCCTCAAATTGCTCATATCGCAAATCAATTTCTGTCAAGTTAATACCACACCTCTGACAAATTACTGTTAAGTTAACACTATACTTCTAAACAGTACATCGAGTTTCTGTCAAGTTAACATCACACCTCTGACAGTCACTTCCTTCAGACTTCCATATCGAAGCTGAAATGAACGATGCTAAGTTTAACACTACACCTCTAGCATCCAGGTCATCGCCAAGTTCAACAATACACTTATGGCCATGACTTTTCCTCGGACTTCCTCGTTGAAGTCGAGATGACTAATGTCAAGTTCAAAATTACACCTCTAGCATTACCCTCATTGTCAAGTTAAACATTACACCTTTGATAGTGACACTTTCAGTTTTCCTGGGCGAAAACTGAAAAGCGTTTGAGTCAAGTTAATATCACACCTCTGACTTACATTCTTGTCAAGTTAACATCATACTTCTGACAAGACTTCATTCAACCCGTTAAGTTAATATCACACCTCTAACGGTAAAGATTTTCCTAGATTCCCCGCGAGTCTAGTCTCACTTGTTATTCTCCTCAGCAGAACAACAAGTCTACCCAAAAACATTGTTAGGTTAACATTATACCGTTAACAGTGTTTTCATCAACTCTCCAGTCATGTTCCCTGGGGGTACCAATTCAACCTGTTACTTTCTTTTATAAAGTAGCAGGTCCACCAAAGATCATTTTATCCTTGTCAAGTTAATATTACACCTCTGACAGCATTGCTGAGTTCCTGAAATAGGATCTTTCTCCATAAAATTTGACTTGTTAAGATTATCATCATAAGTTTTGGCAAAGTCAAAGATCCTTTGCTTCTATGCGTCTGACTAAAAATAAAAAGTTCAAGACAATAGAAGAGACGAAAAGAAAAGGGTCACTTTTATTTATATCCAAGCATATGAAAGTGATACAAAATGCTCTCTTATACAATGAGATTGAGTGTTACAGTTAAGGAGTACAAAGAAGTCCCTCTCTCTCTCAGAGGTTGCACTCACTCCTCAAAGCTGCATACAATTCCAAGTACAGGATGTTTGGAAGAGCGCCAAAGTAGGATCAGACATTGTGGCAACGATCAGAAGCTGGTTGCACCACGATGCATGATGTAAACGCCAAAGAAGTCTCTGGTTGACCGAGAACAATGTTGTTTCTTGAGGTCGAAAGGCAGCAGAATCTTCTGATTCCACCTGACCATCCGAAGTGGGGGTATGATCCTTCGTTGATGAACATCTCTACCTCCAGAAAGTCATCCAGTGAGCATAGAGCTTTCCTCGATGTCACTTCTGGGGTAAAGAGGAGGTTTTGAGACCTCACAGGGGATGCTACCCACCACTATATCCACCGCTACCCCCGCCGCCATCCTCACTCTGACCATGCCATGCCAAGAAGCATGACTGGTGCATTGAATCCAAAGAGATCTTGGCGAGGGTCCGTTCCCCATCTCCTGAAGACAGGAGTCATGACTTCTTCTCCTGTGGTCGACCATCGACCAAGTTCGCTGGCCGATATATTCTCCCAAGGGCCCATCGAACATGAAAAAGGATGATCAAGCCTACCTGCAAGAAGCAACAAAATTAGAAGGTCTGAAGCTTAGTATACTTCAACAGAAAAACTAAGTGACAGACACAGTTATTGATGAAATCGTCAGACGCAGGAATGACCCGCGCAGCGAACATCTTTGGCGGCAGAAACAGACGCGGTCAAAATTGTGATATACACAGAATTCAGACGCAGTCTCATTTTGCATCCGCGCTTAAAGGACGAGACGTGAAGAGAATCAGACGCGAAAATTGCCATCTCCCTGTTGAATGAACAGGTGTTGCAAAATTCAAGCCTGAAACCTTCAGCCCGAAGTTAAAATTCTTCCAAGTCAGCGGCCTCAAGGCGCAAGCTCTGTGTGCAAAACCGGCAGCCAGGGGCCAAAGCCCACTGTATTGGTGTCCAGAGAAGTTTAAGTCGATGGCACAAATTCCAGAAAAGGAATGCACCAATTAAGACTTCATGAGAAAATCCAGATGATAATATCTCTTTAAGAGATATCAAAATTCAAACCTAGTTGGACTAAAACTATCATGGCAAATCAGGACGGCGTACCCGCAGAGGCCTCTATTAAGAGTTGGACTCTCTGCATCGAAGCAAGGACATAAAAGGTGCTCAAGGAGACGCTTTCTGTTATTGAAATCACTTGACAGTGGTAATCTTCTAAAGAGACCAAACAGAAGCATGAAAGCTCTGGGTCATCTTCGTCCATGGAGGCAAGCCCCTGGTAAAAATCCTTGAAGGGAGAAGATGGAGTCTCTCAGAGCACTCGCTTTTAAAAGAAAATAGTCCAAGTATGGGACTGCTAAAGGAAGGGGGTAAGCCCTATTTATAGGCAAGCTACAACACCTATAATCAATGGCTCATTAATCAGGGCCGTCGGCTTCAATCCCCGCATGCATGTCAAAGCCAAATGGAAGGCTGACGCGTGGAGCGTCGCTTCGGGAAGCATCGAAGACGCTGGTCTCCAACCGCCAGCACCGATTTGACATTAAAAGGCATTAACGCCTAAGCCCAATGGAAGGCTAACGCGTGGACAACCGCTTCGGGAAACAACGGATGATGTGAGTCCCCAATCATCAACAACGAAGACTCGACGTTTGAAATCTCACAGGATCTTTATGACAGGCTACACATAACGCCTGGGGAGTCGCACCAAACGCAGATGTGAGAGCCGCGTCCAGAGGCTCGCCCCTCTTTTTTCAAAAAGTGGCCCAAGTTAGAAGACCCTTCGCGTCTCTTGGATGACTCAAAGTTGCTCCGCGTCTCTCGGACGACTCAAGGTTGCGTCCATCAACAAAAGGGACCCATTCTGGGGGTCTCAGTGGGAAAGCGCATAATAAGAAGAAGCTGCGTCCTGAGGCTTGAACCTTCAGCAAAGAGGCCTATCAGATTCACAGGTACCTTGGAGCTGCGTCGACATGGCGAGATGATGATGGATTTGAACCGGGTCAAAGACCCAGCGTCGCGTCCTCTTATATGCCTGCGCCAGTTTTAAGGAGCGTAAGACCACATTTTTGATGCATTCTAATTCCTGCGTCTCAAAAAAAAAAAAAGCTGGCGTTCAGTCCTTACTTCTGCAAATCAGTTCAACAGTACACTGGCACAAGCAGACGACCGTCCACTCCTGGCTTTAAAGTGCACCCACGACAGACTTAAAGCAATCGGGGAGGTTTAGACTGTGCATCTAGACACTCAACACGATCAACTTTGGTGGCTTCAAAGAGTTCCACAGTACACTCACGAAGACCATACCCCACACAAGATCAAACCCGGAGCATTGACAGTCCAGTCACAAGGATGAGCTCAGATAGAGTCCAAAGTATTTCGAAATCCGTCCCACTTAACTGCGGAATGTCGAAAACTTTGGAGGGGGTTCTGTAGGCTGTCTAAAAATCACTAAAAGACAAGCCATTAAAAAGCAGAATTCCAAGTTCTAGACGCAAAGCTAATTTTGGCCGCGTCTCAGTCGCACCAAGGCGCGAGGGTCAAAACCCGCGTTTCAGCCGCACCAAGGCGTGAGGGTCAAAACCCGTGTCTCAGCCGCACCAAGGCGCGAGGGTCGAAACCCGCGTCTCAGCCGCACCAAGGCGCGAGGGTCGAAACCCGCGTCTCAGCCGCACCAAGGCGCGAGGGTCAAAACCCGCGTCTCATCAGCACTATGGCGCGAGGGTCGAAAGCCGCGTCTCAGCAGCTCCAAGGCGCGTGGGTTGACACCCGTGTCTCAGTTGTAACCGTCCCGGTTTCGGGGCCAATCACGGCCCACATAACGGGAAAAGTTAGCCCCCATTATGGAGTGTTTTTAGGAGGCACGTACGCCCCTGAAACCCCTATAAATAGCCCCGTCGCTATAAAGAAGGGGTCGGATTTTCGGTCAGAGGATTTTTAGAAAAAAAGAGCTCTGAGAGAAAAGAGAGAGAGTTAAACCCTTCAGAGAACTTGCTGTGTTCAAGTTGCTCTTTGCCTATCTTCTCTTTGAGAGTTTTGGTAGACAGAGCTGTGTTACTCCATCTACCTTCCGAAGAGGAGATCCCTGGAAGGTCTCGACGGTTACCCGGTCAACGGAGAACAAGATTCACTCTCCACCGCCACTTGAAGAACCCAGCCTTAAACAAAGGGAGGATTCAAGACTCAACATCCTCCCTCCCTTGTAATCGGAAGACTGGTCTGTTGTAATTTTCTATCCAATCAAAAGAATTTTACAATTGAATCCTCCTTTTTCGACGCATACAGAGTTCACACTTGAACTCCTTGGACTCCATAGTCCGTACACACCGCAAGCCCACTAGCTCGCCGAGGCCGCACCTCAAACCAAGAGTTCACACACAAACTCTAAACAACGCGAACACACTTGTCCGCCTCCTCAAAGTACAAGAAAGATCTCTTGGTGATCTAAACACTTTGATCACCAATAAACACTCTCACTACAACACTCCTATAGAATGAATAATCAATGGATAGCTCAAGTGTTTGTGTGAGAAAATTAGGATGGAAATGGTGGAGGAAAACTCAAAGAAATCACTTTTACACACTCTTGATAAACTCCCCTTTTGATTGGAAGTATTAGCTCTCAATTTAGTGGAGAAAACTCTTTTAATGGAGTAGGAAAAACTGGCTCAAAATCCACTAAGAAATCTTATAGAAAACAGCCCCCAAATGCCCCATTTTATAGAGCTAGAAAAACTAGCCGTTGGGGTCTGACAGAGTTGTCGGTCGACCGCCCGGTCGACCGCCAACGGTCAGAAATTCGACCGTTGGGGCTACGGTCGACCGACCCGGTCGACCGAACCTCTGGAACAGAGAGCAGACTCTCTGCCGGTCGACCGTCCCGGTCGACCGTGGCTTTCCAGAGAGCAAAGCTCTCTGGACGGTCGACCGTCCCGGTCGACCGGCCATCCAGCCAGACTCGTGCACGTTTGTGAACGTCGCGCGGTCGACCGTCCCGGTCGACCGGCTGAAGCCAGGTCAGAACACTAAGGATTGAAAACTTGGTCTTTTTGAATGAAATAAAATCTCATAAATTCACAGAAAATCTATAAAAATAGTTTTACCAATATACTTTGATAAACAAACATGCTTGCATAAAATCAAGGCATGTTACAAATAATTTGGACTATTTTTGTAACTTGGAAATATTGGTTCAAATGAAAAACAGTATTTTTCATAACTTGATTTTTCTAAAACTTGTTTTCCAAAACTTCACCAAATACAAAAACAAGATATTTAAACTACTTTTAAAGCATAGTGTGTATGGATATGATCCGCTACACAAATATGGTAAAATATCTATGTTTTTGACATTAAGCTCTAAACATGGTTTTGGATAAAACATAAAACTTGAATACCAAAAACCAAAATGATATTTTGTCAAAAAGAAAAATCTTTTCTAAAGCAAACTAAATCAAGAGTGTGTGAGTATATAATACTTGAGCAATCCACCAACTACTCTATCCTTTACATTTTATCTAAAAATAAAATCTTCTAAAAACAAACCTAGACACAAGTCTTCATCTTCTTGAAGTCTTCACTTGAAGCCTTCTCATCTTCTTGACTTGGTCCAAACACGATCCAAACTCGATCACTAGCTCGATGGATCAAACCGTGGTAGCTCCAAAACTTGACTTTAAATCCTTTGTTGAAGCTCCACACCTGCTAAGATCTTGATCATGAATCTGTCACTAATTAAACACAAGATCATTAGTAAACATAACTACATGAGTTGATCATCATCAAAACTAGAGTGATGGGCCTTCGGGCCAACAATCTCCCCCTTTTTGATGATGACAAAACTCATGAAGTTATATATGCATGGATTAAAGTAAAACTTCAAAGAAGCTCCCCCTTAACTCATGCATAGCAAATAAACAAATAGATATGCAATGAATCACATAAACATGTATGCAAATATATGTAGAGAAACATGCTAACAAGCATAAAACAAAACAAATTCTTTTTCTCCTATTTGCAAAACAAAACATATATGCATAAACATAAATACTTCTCCTACTTTAATAATAAAGTAAGGAAAACATGCATATACATCTCAAATACTTCTCCCCCTTTTTGTCAATCATCAACAAAGGGTAAAAAACACAATCAACAAATTTTTTCTCCCCCTTTTTATCATAAACAAAGAGATCAATAAGGGGTAAACACAAATCAATAAAAGGTTATATGCGATATAAATTCATGAAGAGGAAGACGTTAAATTAGCTTCCCTACATATATGCATTACATGAAAGAGGGATGACAAGCCCTAATTCACATAACACATAATCTGTAATGCATAAGAGGAGATGTGAAGCTCCCCTACACACGTGTATCACATAAAGAAGAGTTCTCAAGCTCCTCAATACAAGATACACTCAACATGAATTTATATGTAGAAGAGATGTTAAGCTCTCCTTGCATATAAGAAATACAAATCAAAAAAAATTTTAATTTTTCTTATTCAAACACAAATTTTGAGATATCTTGAAATCAAGTTTTAAGATATCAGAAAACAAAAATTTTTAAAGGTATCAGAGCTCTTGTAAAACAATCAAATTTTTTTTTAAGATACCAAATTGTAAATAATCATTATTGTAAATCATATTGATACCAATTGAAATTTAACAAATATGAAGTTGAAACATATTAATACCAATTGTAAACATAATGATCAAATATTTTTATTTTTCATCATAAACTTTGTGCTTTTAAAATATAAATCAATTATAAATCAAGCACATGAAAATCATATATATGTATGAAAAGAGAATACCAATAGCAATTGATATTATGGAAATTATTAAGCACATATATATAAACAAAATATGAGTATATACAAAAATATTAATTGAGATACCAATTGAAAATAACAATGTAAATCATGTATATAACTCATAACCTACTACCCTTCATATGCTCAAGATAAAAGATATTCAATAAGGCTTACAAGGCATACTCGCCCAGCCATCCGCCCATTATAGGGGTTGGAAGGGGTTTTCAAAAATAGATGTTTGAAAATAGTATAGCATTGAAAAATACTACCAAATGAAGAATAATTAACTAGTTAAAAATAATTTTTGAAAAACTAGTTAAAGATCCTTCAAAACATGAAATCAAAACATATGTTTTTCTTGAGTCATACCAAATACACAAGAGTTGCCACTCAAATCGATAAAGCTCAAAAAGAATCATGAAACAAAGTCATGAATAAACAAATAAAGTGTGAGTGTATAAGAATCATGTGTTTAGCATTTTCATGAAAATAATCAATGAAGCTCAAAACACAAACATCATTTTATCAAACAAAAACATGAAAATTCATTTTTCAATTTAAAAACAAACTTCTAGGTATATGTATGATTTATCCAATCCTAACAATATACATACATATCCCAAATATAAAAGAGTCTATTAAAGGTATTTGCATGAAGGCAAGAGACTCACGGGTATACATGTATATTTATTAGATTTGAATAAAAATTACATATACATGAAGTAAAACAAACATGAAAATTGGCAAAACATGTATAAATGAGAGAATCATCAAAACTAGGCTATACATGTGCATATAGTGAGTACAAATGAACAATGAAGTGCAAACGTATATGAATCAAATGTGGCTCACTACTTGTACATGTATAAATCCAAGTTTTAATAAAAACTACATTTAAACTAATATTTACCACATGAAGCACAAAAATACATAAAGTATGAACATGCTATATGATATCACAAATGAATAAGCATGTAAATAAACTAGGAGTTTAGAAATAGTTACTAAACCAAGGAACTACTCCAAATCTCCAAACATAGTGGTCGTCCAACCAACCTCCTTGATAGCGGTGCATTAAATGTATGTCCTTCTAGTCATGCAACCACCACCAGGGCACCAAATCTCTCACGGCTTGTGAGAGCCCTCACCTACATCAAAAACAAAAGGTGAGGATTTTGGTACCCATTTTCTTTTGGGTCCTTGGGGTTAGACTTGTAAGGGACCCAAACATTTTTATGATTAGTAAAATTTAAATGATGTATTCTATCAAAATAAAATTTTGCCAAATGGCCTTTGCGGCCACAATGTGTACATTTGTACACCTTAGAATGCATATGGGTGTGGGTGTGGTCATGTCGTGTAACATATGCATGATGATGATGTGCATGAATATGTGGAGTTTGCTTCTTTGAAAACAAAGACTCCAATCTAGTGTGGTTAAATGCACAAGAGCTCAAGGTTGAGCTCAAACTATCAATTTTATTTTTCAAAAATTTAATCTCACTATCATCAATGGTGGCTGTAGGCTGTCTAAAAATCATTAAAAGACAAGCCATTAAAAAAGGCAGAGTTTCAGGTTCTAGACGCAGGACTAATGATGGCCATCCGCGTCTCAGCATCAAGGCGTGAGGGTCCAACACCCGCGTCTCAGCATCAAGGCGCGTGGGCTCGACACCCGCGTCTCAACATCAAGGCGCGTGGGCTCAACACCCGCGTCTCAATATCAAGGCGCGTGGCTCAACACCCGCGTCTCGACATCAAGGCGCGTGGGCTCAACACCCGCGTCTCGATATCAAGGCGCGTGGGCTCGACACCCGCGCCTTAACCTCAAGGCGCGAGGGCTCGACACCCGCGTCTCAACCTCAGGACGCGAGGGTCCAAGGCCCACGTCTCGGTTATAACCGCCCTGGTTATGGGGCCAGTCACCGCCCACATAGTGGGGAAGTTAGCCCCTCATTGTGGAGTATTTTTAGGGGCACGTTCACCCCCTGAAACCTCTATAAATAGCCCCGCCACTATGAGGAATGGAGGAACACGACACAAGAAACAAGAGATAGACAACAGACTGCACACAGGCAGACAGAGAGAGAAGCAAGAGAGAGCTCAACTCTTCAGCAAGCTTGCTGCGTACAAGTTGCTCTTTGCCTACCTTCTCTTTGAGAGTTTTGGTAGACAGAGCTATGCTACTCCTTCTACCAGCCGAAGAGAAGATCCCCGAAGGTCTAGACGGTCACCCGGTCAACGGAGAACAAGATTCACTCTCCATCGTCACTTGAAGAACCCAGCCTTAAACAAAGGGAGGATTCAAGACTCAACATCCTCCCTCCCTTGTAACCGGAAAACTAGTCCGTTGTAATTTTTCAATTTGATTCAAGGAAATCTTACTTCGAGCTCGTACCTTCTCCGCGTGTGTACAAGAGATGGCGACTCCGCTGGGGACTTCATTTGTTACCGACGAGCAAATCGTGGCGCAAGGTGACATCCTCCGTAAGGGGAAGATGGTCGAATCACTAGTTGTCGAGTTCGACCAGGCGAAGTACGAAGAATTTCTCTCTTCCGGGTCCAAGAGCCCAAGGACCCGCGTCTGCCGCAGGGTCTCGACGGTGAATGGCCCCGAAGCCCGATCTGAGGCTCTCTCGGGCGCCGCTGCTGCCAACTGTGCCAAGTAGGATACACGCGCCAACGCCTCTCAGGAGGCCCGCGTGGTCTCAGGCACAACTGCCGTTGCGACCAATCGCGCCGCGCGGAACACACGCGTCAGCGTCTCTCAGGAGACCCGCGTGGTCAAAATCTCTGGTGTCCAGCATCAGGTCATCGTTGGTCTCTCTCCACCTCCACGACGCAACCGAAATGCCGAGCATCGTCAGAGGAGGCGTGCGCGTTAGCTTCAAGTTGGAACTTCTGATTGTCTAACTGAGGCTGCACGCAACGCACAAACTGGCGTCTTAGCTGCGCTGCATCCAGCGCTCGAAGTCCGCGTTTGGCGGCCCAAACGCGAGACTCCCCAAGATAGGTCCTCTGAAGACCAACTTATCAAACGCCAAGGTGAAACCTCTGCGCCTCGTCAAGCGCAAGAGGCACGCCCCCATAGGCGTGGGGCCCAGCAACCCACTCTCTCTCAAACTCTTCTGCCCCGACGCACTAAGCGGCAACGCGACAATCGCGTCTTGTCTCAACAGAGACGCCAGACGCGCGTCTTACAGTCGCGGTGCGATAGTCGCGTCCCTGAAACCCGCGTCCAGGCTGTACAGCATATGGATGCCTCCCGTCTTCGACGTTGCGAGGTTAATCTCTTCGATCCCCCTCCCGTGGATCTGAGGGATTACTTGACGAAGAAAAGAAGTGCCAATCAGGTCACTTCATCATGTTGCTGCCAACGGCTCATCTCTATGCTCTTCGAGTGCCGTTGTGGTTCAGGTGTGCACCAGCAGTCTTTAGTTAGACAGCTGACCCTGATACCCCCGTCAGCCAAAAGAAGACACTCTCATAGGCGGAGGATGTTCTCTGACGCTGAATACCCAGAGCTCACTGCGAATATGACAAGCAGGAGCAGAGAAAAACAGCCTGCAGTCAGCTCTGACGAGTCTGACTCTGAACCGGAAGGAGTGTATCGACACACTCGTACCCGGACCAGGGCCATCCCCTCGATTGATTATAATGCCCTAGCCCGGGGCATCGAAGTGAACGACTCTCACTCTGCAGTAGCAGAATCGCAGGCCTCAAACTCTTCCATAGAGAAGGAGGCCTTCATCTACATGACAAGCACTCCTGAGGAGACGGCCCGACGCCTGGATCAGAAAGCCCAGGTTCAGAAGGAACAACTCGATATGATTCTTGCTTAACGGGAATCTATCGACTCTCTCAAGCAGATGCTTGCGCAGTTGCTCGAAGACAGGAAGAAATCTCCCCCTAAAAAGTCTAAGGGCAAGAAAAAAGAGGGAGAAAGCTCGTCTTCTATGCACCCTGATGGAGAGAAGCCCACCTCGACCTCGTCCAAATCCTCGTCGCAATGGAAGGATGACCAAAATCAGGGGAAGATTCATTCCGAAAGAATGAATCAATTAGAGCAACGCCTTGAGCCCCTCACCAACCGTAAAGGCCTCCAGGAAGCGGGAGTGGTCCGGCCTTATCCGGCCGAGTGGGACTTGGTTCCATACCTGCCCAAGTTTAAGGCTCCAACCCTCCAAGCATTCGATGGGAAGGGGTCACCCAACCAACACCTCTACTACTTTAAATCCCAAACAGGGAATGTAGTAGACAATGATGCCATCTTGGCACGTCTGTTCATTGGCACCCTGAAAGGGCTTGCCTTCGAATGGTTTATGAAACTCCCGGAGGGCTCCATCAAGAACTGGGGTGATTTGGAGAAGCTATTCCTAACGCGCTTCTTCGAAGACGACTCGGAAGTCACGATGCCCACCCTTTTGGCTACCAAACAGCGAAAGGGAGAGTCCGTCAAATCTTTCATGGAAAGATTTCGGAATGTGGCACTCCGATGTCCGAGCGGCATGACCCAGGTCACCCTGGTAGAAACATGCCGCCACAATCTCCAAACCTCACTCCTTGCTCAAATAGGAGTTGCTGAAAGCCGCACCTGGAAGCAGTTGGTCCAACAAGGTGAACAGGCTGAGGAGATTGTTGCCCGCGTCAGGGCAGAAGAAGGAAGCCACGACCAGAGAGGTCAACCAGGCGTGCGCCAGACACATCCCTCCAGACAAAGCGGAAGGATAATTTGGCAATGGAGACCAAATCTCCCGCCAAACCTCAACCGGTCAAGGCGAGTGGCTCTTCAAGCCAGCCACGCGCCAACAAGCAGTATTCTTTTAAGGAGGAACATGTCGATTCACTCTTTAAGCTACTCAACAAGAGCAATAGACTGAAGCTCCCTGAAGCCAGGCGCCCTGAAGAAGTCGGTAAAACCGACAATCCCAATTACTGCTTATACCACAGGATGTTGGGACACCCCACCAAAAGCTGCTACGTCTTCAAGGACATCCTTCAGGCCCTGATTGACGCAGAGGTATTAAAACTCTGACCAGAGCAGAAAAAGGTGACGGCTAACATGACGTCAGTTCTCCAGTTCGGAAGACAACCCCCAACGCCTTCGGGGTGGTCCCTGTTCCGAAAGGAGAGCTAAGAGTGGTCAACATAGATCCTCACCAGCAACAAGAGAAAGGCCTGATACCTGTTCCCACGCCTCGAGGGTAAATCATGTGGGTCCACCCTGACCTTGTTGACGCCCAGCAATGGACTACTGTAACTAATAAGAAGTCTAAGGGCAAGGCAAAGGCGTCATCCTGCAATGTGGTGTGTGCCTCTTCTCGAGAAGCGGATACCGATGTTCCTTCGCTAACCGACTCGGAAGAGGAGACAATAGTTCTGGCCGCAGAACCCGGTCGGCTGGTGGCGGAAACCCGCTCAGGACAGCCCTACTTGAAGCGGTATGGCAAAACGACGGCAACCCCTCCACAACCAGTTGCAGAACCAACCAAGCCCTCCACAAAACAACCCGTGGAGAAACAGAAGGAGATTCAATTTTCTAGAGCCCTTCAAAAGGGCATCGGAAGGATCTACGGCGCCTTACCACTTTGATGTCCTGGCTCAATTGGCCAACATCCCGGCGCGGATTACCCTGTATGAGCTTCTTAGGCTGTCGAAGTCAACCAGAGAAGCTCTACAAGAGGCTCTGGCAAATGCTGAGGTCTTCATGACCCAGGTGCCAAAGGAGAAAGATGTAGAGAATTGTCTCTACACCTCCCAGAATGCCCCTTGCATCACCTTCACGGCAGAGGATATGCAGGTTAAAGGGAAGCATGATCGACCACTGTACTTCACAGGGTATATTGGATCATCCGAAGTGAACCGCATTCAGGTAGATCCAGGGTCCGCGTTGAGCATCATGCCTCGCCAGGTCATGCAACATCTGGGCATTCCTACTCATCATTTGAGCCCTACCCAGACAACTATCTATGGGTTCAATGCCAACAGGACCCGTCTGATGGGGAAGATCAAGCTCAAATGCCAGATTGGAAGTTTAAAGTCGGAAGTGACATGCTACGTCATTGATGCCGACACTTCCTACAACCTATTGCTGGGACGACTGTGGATTCACCGCAACTCCATCGTTCCCTCCACTCTCCATCAAGTCATGAAATACATTGACGAGGGTGGAAAGTGCAGACGTTGATTGCCGAAAGGCATCCATTCAAAGGGGTCGAGAATTATTTCACAGACTCCTTACTGTACCAAGATCCCGTGGAGACGGATGAAGTCGCGCAACCAGAGGAGTCAGACTCTGGAAACGAAGCTGACACCGAGCCTGAAAAAGAAGAGTGCTTATGGGAGTTGGAACCACTTGTAACGAGCATTGATAAGCTCGATGTTAATAATACCACCGACGATGTAGGCGGTTGGTACATTAATGAAGAATTAGATTTAGCGTATTTTTCTGTGTTTGCTTCTGATTCAGTACCGTCAGACACTAGCACCGAAGTAGATGATGATCTCTGGTCGGCAATGGATGCTTTGACATCATTACATGTGCCAGTGAAATCGTCCTTCGAGACATACCAAGATAATGGTAATGCGCAAGAATCTATATTTATGGTTCCAGCAAGACGGAAAGGCCAAAAACCAATTCTTTTTAGACGAATCTCGTCTGAACCAACGCCCCACGAAGAATCGAAAGGCGAGGAGGAATCCCCTCAGTTCAGTCATTATGAACCAAAAACACTCAAAATGATGAAATGCATGGGATATGACCTAACAAACAGACCCGGGTTGAACTTCGGCAAAGAAAGGAGAACGCTACTTCGATCCTTTGTGCCGAAAGGAAAAACCCCCGATTATTATCATCGGACGCGCAGGGGGTTGGGCTACGTATCAACTCTGACTCCATCAGCCTCTGATTCTGGGGCTCATTTGGCCATAAATACTCTTCCGGCACGTCATCATGGGAGTCAGATGCTAGTGTTGGCAACATCTTCAAAGAACTTTCGGTGAACATGGTTTCAACAAGCCATCTGGAAGATGAAGATGAAGAAATGATCCGATCCGATGCAGATCCCTGGATCAGACATTTAAACACTCTTTGGGACACCCGCTTTGAACAGCGCGAACCACCCACAGAAGACAAGATTGTTCAGATTAATCTAGGAGATGAGGCCAACCCTAAGCCCATCTTCATAAGCGATGGCCTGTCACTGTCGGAGAAAAAGGATCTAATATCTCTTGTTCAAGAGTACAGAGATGTCTTCGTTTGGAATTACGAAGACATGCCTGGACTTGATCCTCAGGTGGCTATGCACCGCCTCAACATCAATCCGGACGTAAAGCCTGTCAAACAACAACAGCGACGGTTCTGTCCAGAAATAATGGAGGCGATTCAATCGGAGGTCAGAAAGCTCATAGATTCTGGCTTCATCAGGGAAGAGCAACATCCCGATTGGGTAGCCAACATCATCCCCGTTCCTAAGAAAAACGAAAAGACCCGGATCTGCATCGACTTCTGTGATCTAAATGAGGCTTGTCCCAAAGACGAATTCCCATTGCCAATCACAGACGTCATGATTGACAATACCTGCGGATTCGAGCGAATGTCCTTCATGGACGGATTCTCAGGATACAATCAAATCAAAATGTATCCTGACGACGAAAAGCACACCTCCTTCAGGACACCATTGGGGGTTTATTGCTATACCGTCATGCCCTTCGGACTGAAGAATGCGGGGGCAACCTATCAGAGGGCCATGAACGCCATTTTCCAGCAGCAAATATGCAAAACGGTAGAATGTTATGTTGATGATATTGCGGTAAAAAGTCGCACTAAGGGTGATCACATAGCTGACCTGAAGGTGGTCTTCGACATCATGCTGGCTCATCGATTGAAGATGAATCCCACCAAGTCCTTCCTGGGGGTTGCCAGTGGTAACTTCTTAGGATTGATTGTAACCTCTACCGGGATCCATTTGGACCCGGAAAAGGTTCAAGCTATCCAAGAGATGCAGCCCCCAAGAAATCTCAAGGAACTCAGGGGATTACAAGGACGATTGGCGTACATCCGCAGGTTCATCTCAAACCTCTCTGGAAGATGCCAACCCTTCGCTAAGTTAATGAAGAAGGGTGTCTTGTTCGTTTGGGACGACGCTTGCCAACAAGCGTTCGAGGAAATCAAGCAATACCTCACTCAACCACCAGTCCTTGCAGCTCCGGTATCCGGAAAGCCTTTCCTGGTGTATGTCCGGGCAATGGATCATTCTTTGGGAGCTCTACTAGCTCAGCATGATGATCAAGGACGTGAGCAAGCGATCTACTATCTGAGTAGAACAATGATCGGAGCCGAACATCGGTATAACCCGATCGAGAAGGAATGTTTGGCATTAGTATTCGCCATTTAGAAAATGCGACACTATCTGGTAGGCCAAACTATAAATGTCATATCAAAAGTCAACCCCCTGAGGTTACTTATGACTAAGCCTTCATCATTGAACGGCCGGCTGATTGGTACACAATGTTGCATATTTTACCACATAATCCCTATGCATATTGCAAATAAATATATGATTTTTACTCATCTTCTCTATATATTTGCAGGTTCACACTCTAATGGAGAGATAGCCCAATAATCACTTTAATTAGCAATAATTAAATGTGATTAATTCCAAGATTAAGATAAAGCCAAATTTGAATCCAAGATCCAGAGAGATCCGCGCAACAACCCAAGATTCTAGAAGGCCACGTGGCTAACAACTTCGTAACCAACCTGTACCAGAAAGCTGTTAGCCAACAGCTTCAGTTGGGCCGCAAATCCGCGGCAAATCCGCGGCAATCTTGAGTCTGTTGAGATCCGAATTTTGCGCCAACCTCCTGGATCTCGAAGCTTCTCTCTGGGGCTATAAATATTGGACCATGGACCTGCGAGCAAAGACTGAACAGAGAAGAGAGAGAGATTAGTGTAAAGCTTTGTAATTTTATTTTTCTCTAGGATTTTTGTAGCTCTCTATGATCTTCTTCTTCCCTAGAAATCATTGCAAGAGAGAGTTGTAAGAGAGAGAGAGCTTGTATATCAAGGAGTGACAACTTGAAGCAATGCAAGGATTGATCCATTCTCTACTCCTCTACTTGAGCTTGGTTCTAATTTAATTGCTTTCTTTACTTGCTTTCTTTACTTTCTTGCAATTTTACTTCATGCTTTGCTTTTATTTGTTAATGGCTTGTAGCTAATTCTTTCTCCATGTACTAGCTAACCACTAGCCTTGCCATCCTCACTAACTCATGGGTGATTGCTTTAGTTCATCTTGCAAGTTGGATGGTCTTCTCTTCTCCGATGGGTTAAACCACCCTTCATCTACATGAGAAAGTAATTAGATCAACACGCAAGACGAAACCTACGCCGATGGAGTGACAACATGAGGCACACCTTCACTATCACGGAGTTTGGTAAGCATTGGCAAGGTAGTAAGGTAAGCTAGTCATGGTTTGATTCTTCAAGTTTTCATTCTTTTAGCGTTAATACAAATCCAATCTTGATCTTGATTTCTTTTCCAACTTTTTCATCATGAACATATCCATCCATTCTTTCATTTCTTGTTCCATGATTGTTTTATTCTATTAAGCATAGAAGACACTTCGTTTACATTTCTTCACTACGATTCGTAACGCTTCCATCGCTAGCTCTCCCTGAGAATCGACTCGGTATAGCCTTATGCTATAGCGGAGATAGGAAAGGATACATCGATACATTTACATACACCTTTCTCGTCTTAATCATTTTTGGCGCCGTTGCCGGGGAGAGCAACGGATTTTCTTTAAAGTGAAGAACTAAACGAATCTTCTTCTCTGTTGCAGGTTACAGGTTGAAGAAACAGAAAAATTTGCATTGCAGTATACATATAAGTGGACCTGGGCCTCTGCTCTCGAAAGCAGAGACCAGGATCCCTCAGTTTTGCCGCAGATTCAGGAATTTTGCCGCAGATCTGCGGCAATACTGAGCTCACTACTGACCTAATTTCTGTAGGGCTTGCTTCTCTGCAAAATACAGCTGCTGCTATACTTAAAATCCTGTATTTTTCACCTATTACCTGCTAATTTAATCAACAGTAAAAAATTGGTTGAAATTGTTAAAAATTGTTTAGACATTTGCATTTTTAGGCACGTGTCTTTTCAATTCTTTACTTTTACTGTTGAAGAGTGCTGGAGGCAAGGTACGTTTTGCATTGCATATAGACTAGGAATCATTTCTTGCTTGATTTTCATGCTTTGAGTGAATCCTTGTTATATTTCTTGTACACTTGCACAAATCAATTTTAAGGGCATAACCCGTAAATAAGATAAGGTGGGGAGTTCATTACCCTTTCCTTAGCCCGAAAATCATTTTCCAAGCACTCACTAACCCAAGCCTAATTTAATAAAAAAGTAGACATTAGCCCTAGGGACATCTCGGACTCATTTAGGAGATTATCCTAAGGGGGAAAAGTGTTGGAATTTAACTCTTGCAAAATCAGTGTCTAGGAAAGGGGTTGAGGGCCGAAAGCCCGAAGGTTGCTGGTTACTTAATTAAGGAACGTCTCTGACGGAAAACCTCCCACCAACCTTACCCTTCCCTGGCTGATTAGCTTGTGGTTAGAGTCTACACTAAACCTCCCGTGGACAGTCTATCAGTTAGGAGTCGTCTAGGTCCTAAGTCTACACTAACTTAGGTTAGAATTTTTTTTTCTTTTGTTTGTTTGTTTGTTTGTTTTTGTTTGTATTGTGTGATATGGCTTACAATTACAATTCTTTCCATCCTAATAATAATCCATATTTCACACCATCTCCATATTCGGATAATTCCAAACCGGTGTTTTACAATATGCACCAACCACATACACCGGGTTGGCCTTATCCGAATCAATATGACCCATATCCCCCATCTAATAATTATAATGTCCAAAATAATTTCAACTCTTCACCGAGTAATTGGGGATTCACGTACCCCGAGTCAAATTCTCAAATTCCTTGTCCACCATATTCACCTTGTCCACAGTATTCATTTCCTGATTCCGCTTCATATACTCTTTTTTCTGAACCTCCATTTGAAGAAAAATCTGAGTTACTAAGGAGTTTAGAAGCTAATTTACAGAGAGCTGAGCAGACACTTCCAGAACCATTTGCCTCTCCAATTCCACAGTATTTTCAAGAGTCTTACTCAGTTCCACCTCTTCATAATGAACAACCATTTATGAGTAATGATTTCTTGTGTGAGTCCACTCTTCCATCACCACACATTTTTGACTCACAATTTCACCGTCACTTCCAAGACAACACTTCATCTTTTCATCAAAACAATGAAATCATCAATTATGAAAAGATGCTTGAAGACATGACTCATGCTCAAAATGCTAGAAATCGTGACTTAGATTTGATGATCCGAACTCTTCATTCTCATCCTATTTCTAATGTCACTAGCCATTCTGTTAAATCCAAAGAGTCATGTAGTCTTGGAAATTCAGATTCAATTTCAGCACAATCACCTGAACTTGTCCAAAATTCAGATCCCATAGACATTTTGGCAAGTTTTTCATTTCCTAAAATTGAACTTGTCCAAACGTCAAATCCCATTGACATTTTGGCAAGTTTTTCATCTCCTACAACTGAACTTGTCCAAACTTCAGATCCAATTGACATTTTGGCAAGTTTTCCTTTCCCTGAAATTGAACTTGAACGTGATTATGATCCTGAACTTTCACCAGATGATTCAACTCTACTTCCTGATTCAATCATGACTTCCATATCCTTACCTGATTTCACTTCATTTCCCAAGTCAGAATTGGATCCAGTACCCATCTGTTGTGAAATTGAATCACCAATCTTTTATGATGATCACATTGAACTTGACCAATTTCATACTCTTGAAAGTCCCATTGATAAATTGGCAAGTTCACATTTTTGTGAAATTGAATTACATGAGGAATATGATCTTGAACCCCAACTTAGTGATTCAATTCTTTTCCCTGATTCAATAATGACTCCGGTATCTTTACCTGACTTCAATCTTTTCCCGGAGTCGACATTGGATCCTTTCCCAATTCACAATGAAGTTGAATCACCCATCTTTAAGGATCATGTTGAACTTGACCAATTATACACTTCTGAAAATCCCATTGACAAATTGGCAAGTTCTTCATTTTTTGATATTGAACTCAATGTGGAATGTGACTTTGACCCTCAAGTTTGTGATTTAGTTCAAATACCTGAATCATTATTAACTCCTGTTTTGTTACCCAATTTGAGTAACATTTTGGAGTCAGTTTTGATTCCCAACCCTCCTGAACTTGAATCACTAATCTTAGATAGTCACATTCCATCATGGGAAACTGAATGTGGACTTGAGCTTCATTTTCTTGACTTGGACCCAGTTCCTGAATCCATTCTGACTCCTGAACCTTTACTTGACTTCATTCACTTCCCTGAGTCGGTGTTCCTTTCCGAGTCCAAGTCAACCGTTCTATCATTTCATATTCCATTCTGGGACAAGGTAGTTGATGAATTTAACTCAGAAATTATTTTAAAAATTTGGAAATTAGATGGGGTCATGTACTTAATAAAAATCTTTCATGGATTTATCTTTTTAGTGGGTCATATTCCTGAAATTTCTGGTGGGTTCCTGAAAACCCAACGTAAAGTTGATTGGGCCATGTTTCGTGGACCAATCCGACCACCACCGGAACCACCACCTTAAGATAATTTTTTCCTTCCCTCTCTATTTTGTTTCATGCATACATATATCATGATGCATTGAGGACAATGCATGAAATAAGTGTGGGGGAGGGTTTACTAACTTAGAGTTTTTAGAATTTCTTTCTTTTACACTTCTTTTAGAGTTTTTAGATTTTCTTTCTTTACACTTCTTTTAGAGTTTTTAGATTTTCTTTCTTTTACACTTCTTTTAATAAAAAAAGAAATAATAAAAATATAAAAATAAAAACTTTTTTGAAATAAGAGACAAAGTTTTGATCTATTTTTAAGAAGATTAAGATGTATCTTAGGAATTAAGAAAGCCTTAATTATGACATCTTAAACCTAGTTGAAATAATAGATCTTGTTTGAGATTATAGGCTAAGTAAGTAAAATTGGTGAGATATTTTTATCTTGAATTTTTTGCCTTAGATAATATGCACTTTACACTTACACATTTCTTGGGATGGAGACAAAGACCAAAAATGCCATATAAATAAAAAAAAAAAGAAAAAAAAAATATAAATAAAAGATCACTTATTAAGCTGGATAACTATGCCTCAAGAAGCATGGTTACTCACGCCTAACGGTGATTATAAATAATCCCCCTTAGTTTTTGTGGCCTTTTTACTCGAGACCTTAAACCCGAGGGATGTTTTCTCATCAGGTGCCCTAAGACCGACTGGTTTGGGAGTCATCGGTTAAAGGCTCGTTACAAGGGTGAACTAGAAAGCCTAAACTAGGGAAGAAAAAGAAAAATAAAAAAATAAATATATATAAATAAATGGCTTGATGGTTGGAGTTGAAATCCCAGAAATTTTCACAGAGCACGGTGTGCATATTATCTAGGTTTTATGAAAGATAAAGTATTCAATCCAATTTTGAATTCTTACCTTAATTGAAGACAAGATCTTGCATAGAGACTAAGTTTAAGGAAGAATGATTATAGGTGGACTTATGACCTAAGATCACTTATATTTTTGCAAAAATAGTTCGAAAACATGTCTCTCTTTCAAAATGGATTTTCAAAACACTAACATTTGTCTTCTTTCTTTATGGATTTTGTGGGTGTAATCCGCTGAAAACCCTCAGGAGACAACACTCCTCCTCTAGGGTAACCTAGAGGTTTAACGGCTTGTTGCACACGCTCAGTGCAATCGCGTCACCTGCGAAAGTGGTGTAATAAAATTGGTAGTTAGGATTTTCTTTTCTTTTTCTTTGTTTTGCTCGGGACGAGCAAAAGAATAAGTGTGGGGGTGTGATTGGTACACAATGTTGCATATTTTACCACATAATCCCCATGCATATTGCAAATAAATATATGATTTTTACTCATCTTCTCTATATATTTGCAGGTTCACACTCTAATGGAGAGATAGCCCAATAATCACTTTAATTGGCAATAATTAAATGTGATTAATTCCAAGATTAAGATAAAGCCAAATTTGAATCCAAGATCCAGAGAGATCCGCGCAACAACCCAAGATTCTAGAAGGCCACGTGGCTAACAACTTCGTAACCAACCTGTACCAGAAAGCTGTTAGCCAACAGCTTCAGTTGGGCCGCAAATCCGCGGCAAATCCGCGGCAATCTTGAGTCTGTTGAGATCCGAATTTTGCGCCAACCTCCTGGATCTCGAAGCTTCTCTCTGGGGCTATAAATATTGGACCATGGACCTGCGAGCAAAGACTGAACAGAGAAAGAGAGAGATTAGTGTAAAGCTTTGTAATTTTGTTTTTCTCTAGGATTTTTGTAGCTCTCTATGATCTTCTTCTTCCCTAGAAATCATCGCAAGAGAGAGTTGTAAGAGAGAGAGAGCTTGTATATCAAGGAGTGACAACTTGAAGCAATGCAAGGATTGATCCATTCTCTACTCCTCTACTTGAGCTTGGTTCTAGTTTAATTGCTTTCTTTACTTGCTTTCTTTACTTTCTTGCAATTTTACTTCATGCTTTGCTTTTATTTGTTAATGGCTTGTAGCTAATTCTTTCTCCATGTACTAGCTAACCACTAGCCTTGCCATCCTCACTAACTCATGGGTGATTGCTTTAGTTCATCTTGCAAGTTGGATGGTCTTCTCTTCTCCGATGGGTTAAACCACCCTTCATCTACATGAGAAAGTAATTAGATCAACATGCAAGACGAAACCTACGCCGATGGAGTGACAACATGAGGCACGCCTTCACTATCACGGAGTTTGGTAAGCATTGGCAAGGTAGTAAGGTAAGCTAGTCATGGTTTGATTCTTCAAGTTTTCATTCTTTTTAGCGTTAATACAAATCCAATCTTGATCTTGATTTCTTTTCCAACTTTTTCATCATGAACATATCCATCCATTCTTTCATTTCTTGTTCCATGATTGTTTTATTCTATTAAGCATAGAAGACACTTCGTTTACATTTCTTCACTACGATTCGTAACGCTTCCATCGCTAGCTCTCCCTGAGAATCGACTCGGTATAGCCTTATGCTATAGCGGAGATAGGAAAGGATACATCGATACATTTACATACACCTTTCTCGTCTTAATCACCGGCTGGCAAAATGGGCCATATTGCTATCCCAATATGAGATGCACTTTTTGCCACAAAAGGCTATTAAGGGTCAAGCGGTGGCGGATTTCCTAGCTGAGCACCCAGATCCGAGGGCAGCCAAAGTCTACGAGGATCTCCCAGATGAAGTTGCTGAAGTCTGCCTAACTCAGACATCGTTCGAAAGTCAAGTATCGTAACTTTTCTTCGACGGTGCATCGAGAACAAGCCCAAAGGGACATACAGTAGCGGGGGTAGGAGTAGTACTCGTCTCACCACAGAATTATGTGATTCCCCGAGCCATCTCGCTTACCGAATCTTGCTCCAACAATGTAGCAGAATACAACGCTCTTTTGATTGGGATGCAGTTCGCCGATGAGATTGGCATTAAAAATCTCGAGGCATACGGCGACTCCAAACTCATCGTTAGCCAGGTTCGCGGGGAATACGAAGTCAGACATGAAGACCTAGTACCCTACTACAATGCAACTATCCACATGGCCGAGAGGTTCACGAACTTCTACATCGATCATGTACCGCGCGGGCAAAATGCGTACGCAGATGCACTCGCATCCCTCGCGGCCTCCTTAGCTCTTCCAGCTGGGGCAATGGAGAAAGTATTCGTCTACAGCCACAACCTGTATTGCCTGAGAACTACTCTCGAAGACTATCAGGAGTCAAAGGGAGAGTGTCAAGGCAAAGAAGCGCTGGAATTGACAACCGGGCCAGAGCTTAAAGACTGGCGATTCCCCTATATCGACTATGTCTTGTACGGCATCCTGCCTGAGGACGCCAAGGAAGCGGCTGCCATTCGAAGGAAAGCCCCTAAATTTTACTACAATACGATTACACGAACATTGTATCGTCGATCGCATGACGGGATCTTGCTCCGGTGCCTCTCACCAAAGGAGGCTCAAGAGGTATTGAAAGAAGCCCACGACGGCATGTGTGGAGCCCACCAACCCGGCCCAAAATTGGCACATTGACTCCAAAGGTTGGGTTACTATTGGCCCAAGATGATTGCCGACGCCGTCACTTATGCTAAAAGATGTCACGCTTGCCAGGTGCATGGCGATTTCGTCCATCAAGCACCAGAGTACCTCCATTCTACGACCTCTACCTGGCCATTTGAAATGTGGGGGATGGATGTAGTTGGCCCTATCAGCCCACCATCATCAAAAGGACATCGGTTCATTTTGACAATAACCGATGACTTCTCTAAATGGGCCGAGGCCATCCCTTTGAAGGAGGTAAAATCGTCTAACGTGATCAAGTTCGTAAAGCATCACGTCATTTACCGTTTTGGTGTACCTCGGCGAATTGTCCATGACAATGGACCCCAGTTCATCAGCCAGGCTTTCCAGAGATTCTGCGCTAAGTTCAGAATCCAGAGTGTGTCCTCAACGGCATACTATCCTACCGCTAATGGCCTCGCAGAAGCTTTCAATAAGACCATTGGCAAGCTTCTCAAGAAATTCGTATCGAAAAGTCAACGGGACTAGGACGACAAGTTAGGTGAATACTTATGGGCCTATCGCACAACTGTGCGAACCCTGACTAAAGCCACGCCATTTTCTTTGGTATACGGGTGTGAAGCCGTGCTTCTACTAGAAATCCAAATTCCATCTCGACGCGTCGCCTTGACAGCAGAGATGACAACAGAGGAGAAGCATCGACAGCGACTCCAAGAATTGGAAGCCTTAGACGATAAGCGTCTGCAGGCCCAACAGCAAATCGAGCTCTACCAGGCTCGAATTACCAGAGCCTTCAACAAGAAAGTTAAAATGCGAACTTTCAAGAAAGGCGATCTTGTCTTAGCCGTCAGAAGACCCATGGTAATGACGCACAAGACAAAAGGAAAATTCCAACCCAAATGGGAAGGGCCATTTGTAGTAGAGTCAGTCTACTCAAATGGGTCATATCGTCTCATAACTTCAAATGGCGATACACTCATGACGCCGATCAATGGAAGATTCTTGAAGAAGTACTATCCTTAATAGTACTCCTCCCCCGATCAAGTTAAAAGTACACCTCTAATCAAAACAAGAAGAGCTTCTTCATTAACATCCGACGCCTCCGACGGCTAAGGATAGAGGAAAACGTTGGCTTTTAAGCCCAACATAAATCTTCGACAACTCATCATCCTGAGAGGAATAGCATGGCTAGCCAACTCAAACGGTAGTTGGTAAAGGCACCTCAAATCCGTTGATAGCTGAGGGTTTGCCAAAAATCCTAAGTGGACTCAACTCCACTCTCCCCTCCAAAATCCCTTACCAATTCTCATCCACAGAATGGTAGGTCTACAAAATACAGTTGTTGCCAAGTTAACACTATACCTCTGTCACTTCAAACTCCACTTGACCATTCTCATCAATAGGATGACAGGTCCTCAAATTGCTCATATCGCAAATCAATTTCCGTCAAGTTAATATCACACCTCTGACAAATTACTGTTAAGTTAACATTACACTTCTAAACAGTACATCAAGTTTCTGCCAAGTTTAATACCACACCTCTGACAGTCACTTTCCTCCATACTTCCATGTCGAAGCCGAAATGGATGATGCTAAGTTCAACATCATACCTCTAGCATCCAATTCATTGTTAAGTTCAACAATATACCTATGACAATGAATTTCCCTCGAACTTCCGTATCGGAGTCGAGATGACCAATGCCAAGTTCAACATTACACCTCTAGCATTACCCTCAATGTCAAGTTAAAAATCACACCTATGTCAGTGACACTTCTGTTTTCCCAAATGAAACTGAAGTATTTCTGAGTCAGGTTAACATCACACCTCTGACTCCCATCCTTGTCAGGTTAACATCATATTTCTGACAGGACTACATTCAACCCGTTAAGTTAATATCACACCTCTAACGGTAAAAACCTTCTTAGATTCCCCGCGGATCTAGATTCACTTGCTATTCTCTTCAACAGAATAATAAGTCTACCTAAACACATTGTTAGGTTAATACTACACCATTAACAGTGTTTTCCTTCAAATCCCCAACTGAGCTTAATCAAGTGAATCCTAAACCTTGAAAAAGGCCCATTTTCCCTGGGGGTACGAGTTTCACTTGTCATTCTCCTTTATAGATTGACAGGTCCACAAAATTATCTTATCTCTTGTCAAGTTAATATTACACCTCTGACAGCATTGGGGAGTTCCAAAAATAGGATTTCTCTCTAAAAAGTTTGACTGTTTGAAATTATCATCATAGTTTTGACAAGTCAAAGTCCTTTGTTTCTATGCGTCTGACTAAAAAAAAAGTTCAAGACAATAGAAGGAGAAAAAGAAAAGTGTCATTTTTATTTATATCCAGGCACATGAAAGTGATACAAAAACGCTCTCTTATACAATAAGATTGAGTGTTACAGTTAAGGAGTACAAAGAAGTCTCTCTCTCTCTCTCAGAGGTTGCACTCGCTCCTCAACTGCATGTTATTCCAAGTACAGGATGCTTGGAAGGGCGGCAAAGCAGGATCGGATACTGTGGCAATGATCGGGAACTGATTGCACTTCAATGCATGACGTAAACATCGAAAGAGCCCATCCTTGACTAAGAGCAATGGTGTTCTTGAGGTCCGGTGGCAGCAGAATCCTCCGATTCCACCTGACCATCCGAAGTGGCAGGTTATGATCCTTCCTGATGAATATCTCTTCCACCAGAAGCTCATCCAGTGAACATAGAGTCATCTCGATGCCACTTCTGGGGTGAGAGAGGAGGTCTTGAGACCTCACAGGGGATGCTAACCACCACTATATCCACCGTTACCCCCGCCGCCATCCTTACTCTGACCATGCCATGCCAGCAAGCATGACTGGTGCATCGCATTCAAAGAGATCTTGGCGAGGGTTAAGTCCCCGTCAGGGACCATGACTTCTTCCCTTGTAGACGACGAGGACCATGACTTCTTCCCTTGTGGACGAACATCGAACAAATTCGCTGGCCGATATATTCTCCCAAGGGCCCAGCGAACGTGAAAAAGGATGATCAAGCCTACCTGCAAGAAGTAAATAAGGGAATTAGACAATTCAGAGCTTAGTATACTTCGACAGAAGAAAACTAAGTCACAAACGCGGTTATTGCTGAAGACTGCAGGCGCGGGAATGACCCGCACGCTGGGCCAGATTCCTGCGACAACAGAAACAGACGCGAGCAAGACTGTGATACATACAAAATTCAAACGCGACCTAATTCCACATCCGCGTCTAAGATAAAAGGCGCGCAGAGAATCAGACGCCAAAATTTGCCATCTCTCTGTTGGAGGAACAGGAGTTGCAAAAGTTCAGGCCTGAAACCTTCGACCCGAATTGAAGTTCTTCCAAGTCAGTGGCCTCAAGACGCGAGCTCTATGTGCAAAGCCCGTGGCCAGGTACCAACGACTTCAATACTTGCGTTCAAAAAAGTTTAAGTCGATGGCGCAAATTCCAGAAGGGGAATGCACCAACCACGACTTCGCATGAAAGTCCAGATGATATCTCTCTAAGAGATATACTAAAATTCAAACTTGGTTGGATCTAAAATGTCATGGTAAGTGGGCATGGCATACCCACAGAGGCCTCTGTTAAGAGTTGAACTCTCTGCATTGAGGCGCGGACGTAAAAGGTGCTCAGGGAGACGCTTCCTATCATTGAAATCACTTGACAGCGGTAATCTACTGAAGAGACCAAACAGAAGCATGGAAGCTCTGGGTCATCTTCGTCCATGGAGGCCAACCCCTGATAGGGTTCTTGAAGGGAGAAGATAGAGTCTCTCAGAAAGGGAGAAGACAGATCTCTCAGAGCACTCGCTCTAAAAAAGACACAGTCTAAGTATGGACTGTTAAAGGGAGAGGAGGAGCCCCTATTTATAGGCAGCCCATAATAACCGTAGTTAATGGTTCATCAATTGGAACCGTCGGCCTTAATGACCGCACGACTGTCAAAGCCCAATGGGAGGCTGACGCGTGGAGCGTCGCTTCGGGAAGCGTCGAAGACGCTGGTTTCCAACCGCCAGCGCCGTATTGGCATTAAAAGGCATTAACGCCTAAGCCCAATGAAGAACTGACGGTGGACAAACCGCTTCGGGAAACAACGGATGATGCGGGTTCCCAATCGTCAACGGAGACTTGACGTTCAAAGATTTCACAAAATCTTTATGACAGGCTGTTTATAACGCCTGGGAAATCGTGCCAAAACGCAGGTGTGAGAGCTGCGTCCAAAGACCCACGTCCCCTCTTTTCTCAAAAATCGGCGTCCTCTTTCATTCAAAGTTAGAAGATCCTTCGCGTCTCTTGGATGATTCAAAGTCGATCCGCATCTCTCAACAAAAGGGACTCATTTTGGGGCCCCCAGTGGGAAAGCACATAAAGCTGCGTCCTAAGGCTTATGACTTCAGCAGAAAAAGCCTATCACCTTTACAAGCATTTTAGAGCTGCGTCTACATTCATGATTATGGGTCTTACACTAAGGCCCAGCGCCACGTCCCTGACTGCGTTAATGTTAAGGGGCGTAAGACCTCATTATCCTGAACTCTGCGTCTGGATAGAGTTAAGGATTGCGGCCAATGAACCACACTCAAAGCCGCGTCCTCTGCGTCTACTTGAACCGCGTCTTCACTGGCAAGTCAGAATCGCGTGCCTCAGAGCCGCGTCTCTTTCGACGCTGCGTTTCGTCAAAAGAACTTAGCTTTCCTAAGTTCAGTATTCACAGTCAGCCGGAGAGCACAATTAAAGACTGTGATTAAAGGATTGAATCCATCCGCAACGAGGCAATGAAAGTGGAGACTTTTATTATTCAAAAATGATAAAAGTAAATACAAACACTCTTGGTAAATGGAGTGTCCTTTTTTTTTACAAAAAAAAAAAAGAAAAGAAGAGAAGGCTAAAGGTCCTGGTTCGCCAAGGAACGGATTTGCTCTCTAAGGCGATGTATCTCATGTTGACACGCCTTCTCAGCCTCCATGAGAGCTTGGGCCCGCAGATCCGCCTCAGATAAAAATCCCTGTGCTCGTACTCAGAGGGATTCCAGCTTGGACGAACGAACAGAGAGGTTTGCTTCAATTTGCGCCTTGGCAGCCTCTAACTCCGCTAGCCTCTTTTCAGAGGTAGCAAGCTTCTGTTCGTTAATAGTAATCACTGCCTCAGCTCTGGCTATGGCGGCCTGAGAATCAAGGATAGCCTGCTTTGCAGCCTGTATGATCATCTCAGATTCCTTGGACTCGATCGCTAGCCTTTGATGATCAGCCTGGAAACCTTCGAGAAGACGGGTGTTATCGATTATCTGCTCCTCCACTTCTCTTCGCTCTTGCTCTTGAGCAGCAAGGAGCCTATTCAAAGTTTCTTGGGCCTTGTGGAATGAGCCAGCATTCTCCAGGGATCGAAGCTCTCTCAAGTTTTGTCCCAGCTGCTCCACCAGCAGCAGACACGCCTGGGCTAGTGAAGGGCCTCCGGCCAAATTGATGTTTTTGACCAGGTTTCCGAGATACGTCTGGGCGAATTCAAAAGAGCTAACCCCAGACAGGATGAAATCGATGCATGATCGCATTGAGGTAAAGAACTACTGCACCGTCTGGCGTGTCAGGAACTCCATGGTATCATCACCCCGAGGTGTTCCCCGATCCCCTTTCTATCACGGTGTGGGGGATGTAGGTCGGCTCTTTTGTGTAAGAGTCGGGCTGACCACGGGTACGGCAGGAGCAAGAGTAGCCACTGGCGCTTCTGGGGGTGCTACCTTCGTAGAAACCTCCACAGCCGATGACAGGGTAGTGAGCTCGACCTCCTCAGAATCCTCGGCCGAGGCTTGAGCTGTGTGGTCTCCCGGGCAGGCACTGACCGCCAAATCTCCTCCTACCTGAGCTTCCTCAATGCTCTCTGCACTTGCCTGAACTTCCTCAATGCCCTCTGCAAATTACGAGAATATTAGCCATGACAGCAAAAGGAAAACATTTATACCAACATTTCCTTACTTGGCTGGGGGTCCAAAGGTGGCGAGTCCTTGGGTGAATCCTGTAGGTGGAGGTCTCCCCGACTTCGACGATTGCCCTTTCTTGAGGCACCCCAGTACGAGGAGACTCAGCTCTCTCCTGCTGAGCCAGTTCTTGTATCATCTCCTCGATCTGGGAGGAAGCAACGGCCTCGCTAACCATGACTAGCCTGCAACACAAGGCCAAATAAAAAGAAAACGTCAAAAATCCTTCTCCTAGTTAGAAGGATGAGTTTGGCGAGTAGTGTACCTTCAGCAGCTTCAGCAGGAATAACTGCCGCTAGTGGTGATGTCGTCAACGGCTCACACCCATATATTTCCTCCTCCGAGATGTGTGAGAATTTACTCGGATCAGGAGGAGCGGGTTCATCGCCAAAGTCTACCTCATCCTCAAAATCGATTTCCTCTTCGGATGATGAAGACGACAGTTCAACGTGAGGGACCTCGGCAACCGGAGCCTTGCCTCCAAACACCCCAGTGGTAGGGCTGGGGCCAACTGTCCGAGCACTGGAGATGAATATAGTGGGAGACCCAGGCTGCTGTGCCTCATCCCTCCTCTCGTGAGCTGAGGAAGCCCCGGGCTGAGCTGAGACCCCTGGCCTCTCAACATCGCCTCCGCTCATTATGTCGACTTCGAACTGCTCGGCCTCGTCAGCGGCGGTGGGTTTGTCAGCAGGCTCCGCTTCCTCCACAATCCTGGGGCCCCTGCTGCGCAACCTACGGGCATGGACTAGGGGGGCATCATCCTCATCCGCCTCTTCTTCCCTCGGTTCCTCAACACCAGAAGGGATGTCCTCGGATGGAGAAACTGCAGCCGTCAATTCTCTCCGGACCTTCTTTGGGGCAGGCTCAGCAGTGGAGGTAGAGCCTTGAGGACGCTTACCCACCGCCTGTCGAGCCTTTGCTGCTCGCGGCTCCTCCCTCGACCCCCTTCTGAACTCCTTCAGAGCCTTCAGATACTGCTCGACGCCTCGCGAGCGTTTAGTGGACCCCGATCTTGCTTCGTAACCTGCATTGATACTCTCAATGCATGAATATTCCGGAGTGAAAATATGGTGTTTAGTTGGCCTGGAAGTACCAAGTACAGAAGCTGAAGCTGGTACGGCCCTTCCGCCCTTTGATAGGCAGCCGAAAAGTTGCTTCCGTCCCTCCAGCCACGCCATAATACCAAGTCCCGAGCACATTCGAACAAATTCCAACTGAAGGCGAGTCGAGCATTGGGGTTGCCGACATATAGTTGATCATAGTCGATGTAACGCCCCGATTCCACGGATACGGGGACGTCACTGCAACGTATATACGTAGGTCAGAAAGTGCCCCACGTATATACTGTAATACCCCGTTCCGGAATACGTGCTTAATTGCGTATTCAGTTTTTCGAACGTATTTTCGATTTACTTTCCGTATTCGACCAATTTTAATTTCAAATATCATTTTCCAATATATTAGATTTTACATGAATTTCTGGAATTTTCTGAAATTAAAAGGAATTTCTTCATAACGGGTGTCGGCCAGTGTCGCTGACCGCTTCCCGGATTTTTAATTCACAAACCACTTGGAATTTCCAGAAGAGTCTTTAGACTTTTCTTCTTAGAATCACATTTCTTATTTAAATACTTTTTCTGAAGATTTTACGAATTTATGGATTTTCCGCCGGAGTCGATAGAAGACTGATTCCAGTATTTTTAAATTCCAAACAGTTAGGAATTTCAAGATGGCCCTTTAGGCATTATTCCTTAGAATCATATTTCTACCTACATTCTTTTTCTGAGGAATTTATGAATTTATGAAAATTCCAACGGAGTCGGTATTTTATTGGTTCCGGGATTTTTAACTTTAAAACTATACCGTATTTCTTAAAACGGATTTCACTATGATATTTAGTATAATATTATTGATTTTTGGTATCAATTGCGAGTCGTTCAGAGATACTCGATTCGGGACGATTTCGGTATTTTCTGAAATGTTTTCCCGCATGATCGACTTCAACCTAGGAATCCGTGTTTCCAATATTTTCATTTTTGGAGTTAGAGAAATATCTTCTCTTTTCCAATTCTTTTCCTTTTCCTATTTCCTTTTCCTTTAATTCTCCACCACACATTCCTTTACTTCATTCCTAAGCTTTGCCACCTCATCACTTCCACCTCACCACTTCCACACACTTCCATTTCATCTCCACCACACAAAACCCTCCACCTCACCCCACACATGGCCAGCCCCTATTGGCTAAAGAGAACACCTCATTCCCCTATTTGCAAATAAGCCCCCTCTCAATTATTAATTACTCCTCTTTTACAAATCCAACCCTATTTAAACCAAACACTTTACATTTTAATTCTTTTCTTCACTTCATCAAGAACCAACCTTTGCAAATCCCTCTCCTTCTCTAAAGCAAACCCTAGGTTCATCTCCATTCCAAGCAACCACCACTTCGTTGGATTGGGATCGTCCGCAAGATCGTCGAGGATCACTTCGGCGCTTTTCGTCAACCTCGACTTCTTCCGGAACTCGTTAAAGCCCAAACAACCGATCGAAGTGAGTATTTTTACTCACCAAGACTTTCCTAATTCCTAGAATATTTCTATGTCCCTATTTTGTTCACTTGTATCATAAAATCATTATTTTAGTCTATCAAAATCAACTTCCCAAAAATCAGATTTTCAGACCAAACAGCAGCATATTCCAGAACCCCGGTCGACCGGCCCAAGGGGGCAGTCGACCGACCGTGTGCACAAACGTGCACAACTTTGAGTAGGCGGTCGACCGGTTCACCAACCAGTCGACCGGTAGAAAATCTGGAGCTCACGCACTTTGTACGGTCGACCGGCAGTCGACCGGCACCCGACCGCCCTTGAACCAGCGACCGACCGGCAGTCGACCGGAGGTCGACCGATAGGCTAAATCTGGGCCAAATTTCTGATTCTTTTCTTTTTAAAATCTAATCTTACCTTGATCCATGTATGATATATTAGTCTTGTTTATGCTTCATATTGATACCACCTGACATGTTATTAGTTGGCAAGACCCCGTGTCATGACTTGACTTAGCATCAGACTATTATTTTCTCTTGCCACGACTTAACCGGACTATTATCACCACTTGGCATATTTGGTTACTTGATGTATATCACCATTTTGTCATGCTATCTCTTTACAACAAGGCATGACACACTTGACATTGTATAATTATCTCGATAATGGGAATGTAGTACCTGATCATTTGCTATGTCTTACATTTCTGATTACATTTATGATTACAGTTCTGACTACATGTATGATTACAGTTATGATCCTACTCATCCCATAATCAGATAATTATATTAATAAACTATAAAAAGGACAACTTGTATGGGTATGGGAGGAAGTGATGGATGCCGGAATGATACCTTGCTTATAGTGATGGGATATATACTGGCGGTAAGTTATATGTCATTACATTTAGGGGGACTTTGGGCCTCCAAAGCTGGTTCCAGGTGTATGGAAACACTATAAGAGGTGATATCAGTTCTCCATCTACTTCGGTAACGACCCTCGACTTTCTTATATATGGATGTATGTGTGTGGGATGTACACTCAAACACATACCTAGATATATGAGTTGGACGAGTAATAATAATAATAATAGTAGACGTTGTCTATTATGATTCCATGTTATGTTTCCTGTTATAGTTCCGGTTATGACTTATGGTACTCGTGTTATGGACCTTTGATTATTGCTGTTATGTATTCCTGTCCTGACCATAGTATGATTTGCATCTCTGATTCTATACGCTTGGATACTCTGTGGCATGAGATAAAAGGTATATATATGAGGGTTTCCTTGTTTGGATTATTCCTTCGATGTACTAGTCTCATGGGACCGTGACCTAAGCGTATACAATCACTTTTGCTTATAATTAACCTTACTTTCGATTTCCTGTTCCATGTATGCGATACCCGTCCTCATATATTATACTGTGTTTCTAACCCCTAATCTTATCGCTTTGCCACTTGGCTATAGTTGTTTACTATTATATGTCTTGACCCTTTGGATTTGCATATTCAGATTTCGAAGCTTGGATCGTAGTGGAGCATCCACTGTAGATTGAGCTTCCTCTAGTGAGCAGGCTAGCTCTTCTTCCTTCGTGCCAGGCTCCTCTTTTGACTCACGGGATCTCCATCCTACTCGTGAGCATTTTGTTGTTCATCTTGTATATTTTACTTTTGGACTTGTTATGATAAAAGACACATGTAATGTGTAGATGTTTATCATACTGTGATGACTTGTATATGTACCTTTCATGTTGGCATTTGTATGAATACCACGCTTCGTGTGTACTCGGATTTCTTGTTGTACTTTATGCTTAGCGTATATACGTGGGGGCACTCTCTGACCTACGTATATACGTCGCAGTGACGTCCCCGTATCTTGGAAATCGGGGCGTTACAGGTTGGTATCAGAGCCTAGGCTCTCACACCTAAAGTACAAACAAGCGGCAAATTCCTGTAATTTGCTAATGCCAACTATAATATACAAAGTTGTTAAGTCCTTCTTGATTCCTTCCATGATTCATTTCTTGTATCCTAAACTCCTTCCATTTGTTTTCAAATCCAGTTATCTTTCATCTATTCGGTATGGAGAGACGATCGGGTCGTAACAACATCGGGCAAGTACCGAATGGACCCGTAGGAGGAGAGAATGCCGATGTCCTGGGAATCATTCAGGCTATGCTGGGAAACCAGCAACGGCAGATGAAAATCAGCAGCAGCAGACCGAGCTCCTTAGACAAGAGTTAGCAGCCGAAGGAACAGAAACCGGGAATGTATCGGACTTCAGAAGACTACAGCCTGCTATATTCACGGGGAGCGAGAAACCATTGGAGCGGAGCAATGGTTGACGGACACTACGGATCTGCTGAACGCAGCCCGTGTCCCACAGGAGAATAAAGTTGAAGTCGCCAAGATTCAGCTTAAAGACATAGCTCGAACTTGGTGGTTGGCCGAGGAGGCCCGGTGGAGAAACCTATTACCTGGGATACTTTCTCCAAGAGTTTTTACAGCCGCTTTTTCCCTGCTACGGCGCAGAAAGATATGGAGGAGCAATTCATCAGACTCCAGCAGGGAACAAGTCCGTGGACGAGTATGCCGCGGAGTTTCTTCGACTGAGCCGCTTCGCGCCGTATATGGTAACGGACGAGGAGAAGCGAGCGAGCAGGTTTCAGCAGGGTCTACAGATGAAGATTCAGATGTACCTGATGCCCCAGCAGCTGAAGACCTATGCAGAGGTTCTCACCATCGCTCGGAGGTAGAGCGTGGGTTTGAGAAGGAGCAAGGGGATCAGATGAGACACCAGGCCAAGAAGAGGCCTTTTGAGTTGATAGATGAGGGAGATGCAGGTAGGGCAAACCATGGCCCGATGATGAAGAGACCATCCCAACCTCCTCTGTCTCAGATTGTATGCAACTATTGCCACAGACCCGGGCATTATAAGAGCGATTGTCGAGTAGCTAAGAGATTATGTTTAGTGTGTGGGTCAGGGAGTCATATGCTATGGGATTGCCCACACAGGAAGTTTGGTCATGTGACACCAATCCGACCAGCACATCCAGCCCCAGCTCTTCCAGCTCCACCATTAAGGAGGAACCCAGAACCTGTGGATCGAAGAGTTCCAATTCCGCCTCAGCAGTATGCTCATCAGCAGAGAGGAATGAGGCCTAGAGCAGACCAGGGTAGAGGTCAAGTTTGCATCATGGAGGCAGAGACATCGAGGATGCAGCAGAGTGGGTAGACCAGCATCCGGAGCAGGAACCCTAGGATATCATGGTAACCACTACCCTAGATCTTGGAAATTAGTTATCTTTATTATTATGTCCCTTATCATTTTATCATTGTCCATCTTAATTCTTCATATGATTCGTCTTA
The DNA here is from genome assembly GCA_038442645.1 of Agave tequilana. Lineage (NCBI taxonomy): Eukaryota > Viridiplantae > Streptophyta > Magnoliopsida > Asparagales > Asparagaceae > Agave > Agave tequilana. The sequence goes on along the minus strand of JAVJIF010031933.1, from coordinate 11,431 downwards.
TCCTGTTTTTGTTTTTTCGAAGCCTTTGATTTCAACCATATCCCCTTTGTGTTCAATTTGCCCCTTAGCGAAATTGCGAGGACGCAATTTTTGTAAGGTGGGTAGATTGTAATACCCCGTTCCCGGAATACGCTTAATTGCGTATTCAGTTTTTCGAACGTATTTTTCGATTTACTTTCCGTATTCGACCAATTTTAATTTCAAATATCATTTTCCAATATATTAGATTTTACATGAATTTCTGGAATTTTCTGAAATTAAAAGGAATTTCTTCATAACGGGTGTCGGCCAGTGTCGCTGACCGCTTCCCGGATTTTTAATTCACAAACACTTGGAATTTCCAGAAGAGTCTTTAGACTTTTTCTTCTTAGAATCACATTTCTTAATTAAATACTTTTTCTGAAGATTTTACGAATTTATGGATTTTCCGCCGGAGTCGATAGAAGACTGATTCCAGTATTTTTAAATTCCAAACAGTTAGGAATTTCAAGATGGCCCTTTAGGCATTATTCCTTAGAATCATATTTTCTACTACACTTTCTTTTTGAGGAATTTATGAATTTATGAAAATTCCAACGGAGTCGGTATTTTATTGGTTCCGGGATTTTTAACTTTAAAACTATACCGTATTTCTTAAAACGGATTTCACTATGATATTTAGTATAATATTATTGATTTTTGGTATCAATTGCGAGTCGTTCAGAGATACTCGATTTCGGACGATTTCGGTATTTTCTGAAATGTTTTCCCGCATGATCGACTTCAACCTAGGAATCCGTGTTTCCAATATTTTCATTTTGGAGTTAGAGAAATATCTTCTCTTTTCCAATTCTTTCCTTTTCCTATTTCCTTTTCCTTTAATTCTCCACCACACATTCCTTTACTTCATTCCTAAGCTTTGCCACCTCATCACTTCCACCTCACCACTTCCACACACTTCCATTTCATCTCCACCACACAACCCTCCACCTCACCCCACACATGGCCAGCCCCTATTGGCTAAAGAGAACACCTCATTCCCCTATTTGCAAATAAGCCCCCTCTCAATTATTTAATTACTCCTCTTTACAAATCCAAACCCTATTTAAACCAAACACTTTACATTTTAATTCTTTTCTTCACTTCATCAAGAAACCAACCTTTGCAAATCCCTCTCCTTCTCTAAAGCAAACCCTAGGTTCATCTCCATTCCAAGCAACCACCACTTCGTTGGATGGGATCGTCCGCAAGATCGTCGAGGATCACTTCGGCGCTTTTCGTCAACCTCGACTTCTTCCGGAACTCGTTAAAGCCCAAAAAACGATCGAAGTGAGTATTTTTACTCACCAAGACTTTCCTAATTCCTAGAATATTTCTATGTCCCTATTTTGTTCACTTGTATCAAAAAATCATATTTTTAGTCTATCAAAATCAACTTCCAAAAATCAGATTTTCAGACCAAACAGCAGCATATTCCAGAACCCCGGTCGACCGGCCCAAGGGGGGCAGTCGACCGATGTGCACAAACGTGCACAACTTTGAGTAGGCGGTCGACCGGTTCACCAACCACGACCGGTAGAAAATCTGGAGCTCACGCACTTTGTACGGCGACGGCAGTCGACCGGCACCCGACGCCCCCTTGAAAACCCAGTCGACCGGCAGTCGACCGGAGGTCGACCGATAGGCTAATCTGGGCCAAATTTCTGATTCTTTTCTTTTTAAAATCTAATCTTACCTTGATCCATGTATGATATATTAGTCTTGTTTATGCTTCATAATTGATACCACCTGACATGTTATTAGTTGGCAAGACCCCGTGTCATGACTTGACTTAGCATCAGACTATTATTTTCTCTTGCCACGACTTAACGGACTATTATCACCACTTGGCATATTTGGTTACTTGATGTATATCACCATTTTGTCATGCTATCTCTTTACAACAAGGCATGACACACTTGACATTGTATAATTATCTCGATAATGGAATGAAGTACCTGATCATTTGCTATGTTCTTACATTTCTGATTACATTTATGATTACAGTTCTGACTACATGTATGATTACAGTTCTGACTACATGTATGATTACAGTTATGATCCTACTCATTCCCATAATCAGATAATTATATTAATAAACTATAAAAAGGACAACCTTGTATGGGGTATGGGAGGAAGTGATGGATGCCGGAATGATACCTTGCTTATAGTGATGGGATATATACTGGCGGTAAGTTATATGTCATTACATTTAGGGGACTTTGGCCTCAAAGCTGGTTCCAGGTGTATGGAAACCACTATAAGAGGTGATATCAGTTCTCCATCTACTTCGGTAACGACCCTCGACTTCTTATATATGGATGTATGTGTGTGGATGTACACTCAAACACATACCTAGATATATGAGTTTGGACGAGTAATAATAATAATAATAGTAGACGTTGTCTATTATGATTCCATGTTATGTTTCCTGTTATAGTTCCGGTTATGACTTATGGTACTCGTGTTATGGACCTTTGATTATTGCTGTTTATGTATTCCTGTCCTGACCATAGTATGATTTGCATCTCTGATTCTATACGCTTGGATACTCTGTGGCATGAGATAAAGGTATATATATGAGGTTTCCTTGTTTGGATTATTCCTTCGATGTACTAGTCTCATGGGACCGTGACCTAAGCGTATACAATCACTTTTGCTTATAATTAACCTTACTTTCGATTTCCTGTTCCATGTATGCGATACCCGTCCTATATATTATACTTGTGTTCTAACCCCTAATCTTATCGCTTTGCCACTTGGCTATAGTTGTTTACTATTATATGTCTTGACCCTTTGGATTTGCATATTCAGATTTCGAAGCTTGGATCGTAGTGGAGCCATCCACTGTAGATTGAGCTTCCTCTAGTGAGCAGGCTAGCTCTTCTTCCTTCGTGCCAGGCTCCTCTTTTGACTCACGGGATCTCCATCCTACTCGTGAGCATTTTGTTGTTCATCTTGTATATTTTACTTTTGGACTTGTTATGATAAAAGACACATGTAATGTGTAGATGTTTATCATACTGTGATGACTTTGTATATGTACCTTTCATGTTGGCATTTGTATGAATACCACGCTTCGTGTGTACTCGGATTTCTTGTTGTACTTTATGCTTAGCGTATATACGTGGGGGCACTCTCTGACCACGTATATACGTCGCAGTGACGTCCCGTATCTTGGAAATCGGGGCGTTACATATACGCTAAGCATAAAAGTACAAGCAGGGATCAGAGTACAACACAAAGCGTGGTATACATACACATGCCAACATAAAAGGTACATATACAAAGTCATCACAGTGTATGATAAACATTACATATTACATATGTCTTTTATCACAACCAAGTCCAAAAGTAAAATATACATAAAGATACAAAATGCTCACGAGAAGGGTGAAGATCCCGTGAGTCAAAAGGAGTCTGGCACGAAGGAAGTAGAGCTAGTCTGCCTGCTCACTAAAGAAAGCTCGATCTACTGTGGACAGCTCCACTTCGATCCAAGCTTCAACCTGAACATACAAATCCAAGGGAGTCAGGACCTCCCAACAATGAACAGGCTACAGCCAAATGGCTAAGTGACAAGAGTAGAAAGGTTAGAACACAAGTAAGGCAGATATGAACAAGTGAATCATAAAACAGGAAATCCAGGTTAAAACTGATTATAAGCAAGATTGATTGTATACGCTTAAGTCACGTCCCATGAGACTAATACATCGAAGGAATAATCCAACAAGGAAACCCTCATCTATATACCTTTATCTCATGCCACAGAAATCCAAGCGTATAGAATCAGAGTTGCAAATCATATGAAAGTCAAACAGGAATACATAACAAGAATACTAAGAATCATAACTAGAAACATAACTGAATAACGGGAATCATAATAAGTATCACAACTGGAAACATAACTGGAATCATGACTGGAATATCAAGAATCATAATAAGATCCATAACGGTTATCAATTATTATTATAACTCGTCTAACCCATATATCTAGGTATGTGTCTCGGTATCGATCCCAACCCACATACATCCATATATAAGAAAGTCGAGGGTTGTTATCGGAAGCTGGTGGAGAACTGATATAGCTTCTTATAGTAGTTCCCATACACCTGGGACCAGTTTTGGAGGCCCAAAGTCCCCTAACGTAATCTGTGGGCCCAAGGTCCCACTAACAGTACCGCCAATATGTCATATTCCCATACTATAAGCAAGATATCATTCGGCATCCATCACTTCCTCCCATACCCATACAAGTTGTAGCTTATTAAGATTATCAGGTTACGGGAATAAACAGTCATAACAGTAATAGCCTACAGATTCAAGAGGTGGCCCCCACAGATTCAAGAGGTGGCCCCACCGTGAGGTGTGGCACTTTGTTCCATGTGCACTTTGTTCTGAGGGGGTGGATTCTAGAGGTGGCCCCCACCGAGTATGGTGTGGCACTTAGTTCCAAACAAGATAGGATTCCCGTAAACTAATAATTACAAAGTCAGGTGTATCATGCTTGGTTTTTAAAAGATAGCATGACAAGGTGGTGATATATCACAAGCAATAAAACATAACAATAGATTGATAATAGGCCGGGTCAGTCATGACATAACAATAGGGTCTAGCAAGTAGTTGCATGTCAGGTGATATACATGTGTTAAAAGGAAACGGGTAACTGACAGGTCTGAATTATGACAAGGCAAGAGGAAACATAGAAGCAACGAAGAGTTCAACGACCTCGAAGGGTCTGCCACGCATGGTATACGATAAGGAGTAAGAACATCACTGGCAAGATACAAGTATAAGAATGAAACAAACAGTTGCATGGCAATACATAAACATAGAAATATGAAGTAACTAGAGGTTATATACTTCAAGTAATAGGTCATGAAGTACAATATACAAACATATAACCGAAGCATAAGATCCAAATTAAGATAGTAATTAACTGTAACAGACAGCCAAAGTTAGTCGACTAAGGTCAAGGGAGTAGTCGACTATAGAAGGGGTTTAGTCGACTAACAGTAGGGTCTAGTCGACTAAAACTGTGTAACAGAGAGTTGGGTTTCTGATTCAGGAAATGTTAGTCGACTAGGTTAGAAGGGGTAGTCGACTAATAGAAGGGTCAAGTCGACTAACAGACACTTAAGTCGACTAAATCTGTGACACAGAGAGTTGGGTTGGTTTCAGGAAAAGGTTAGTCGACTAGGGTAAAAAGTATAGTCGACTAGGGTCTCAAGTCGACTAATATTTATGATAAGTCGACTGGAGCCGAGAGTTGGGTTTTCTGATTTCAAGAAAAGGTTAGTCGACTAGGGTCAAGGTGTAGTCGACTAATAGGGATCTATAGTCGACTAATAAATAAGATGAGTCGACTAAAACTGTGAATCAGAAAAGGTTACGTTTCAATCTAAGGGTTTCTAGTCGACTAGGTTCTAGGTCAAGTCGACTAATCGTGGTCAAAAACAGAACGCAGAACAGAATTCGCTGGTTGTGTTTGATGGTCTAAAAATGTGATTTTTATGACATATGAACACAAGATATGGAGATACAAGTATACTAGGAATGGAACAAGTCTTGGTGAGTAAAAATACTCACTTTGAATGGTTTAATTGAGACTCGATGTACTCGAAAGGATCCCAAGGTGGAGATGATGGCCTCAATCCAAAAGTAGTTGTTGCTTGAGATGGAGAAGATGATCTTGGTGTTGCTTTGGGAGTTGGTGGTTGAAGATGAAGACCTTGATGATGCCCTAGATGAAGCTCTTGAAGTTGGTGGTGAGTTTGAGGTGAAGGGGGGATTTTGGTGAGGGCTTTCTCTTTGATGAAATGAAGAAAAAAGGAAAGAATGTAAAGGAGTGGTTTATATATGTTTTGGAATTGTGAAGGAGTTGTAATTGAGATGGAAGAGAGGGGGTTTTGTGTAAAAGGGGAAGCATGAGGTGTCACTTGACCAATCATGGGCCGGCCAGTGGAGGGTGAGGGTGTAGGGTTAGGTGGAGAGATTTTGAGATGGAAGAGGTGGAAGAAAATGGATTTTGGAAAAGATTAGGAATATGGGAAAATGGAAATCTCTTTGGCTTGTGATGGCTTGTGAAGGAAGGAAAGAATAAATGAAAAAGGAAAATGGTAATGAAATGATAAAGAGAAGATATTTTCTCTGAACTCAAATGAAACTGTTGAATAGACAGATACCCGGGTTAAGGTCAAAGATGTGGAAATCATTTCGGAAAATACCGAAATCGTCCGAAATTCAAGTATCTCGGAACGACTCGAAATAATTACCAAAAATCAATAATAATATATAAAGACCAATAGTGAAATCCGTTTGAAGAAATACTTTATAGTTTTAAAACTAAAAATCCCGGAATCAGTTACCTACCGACTCCGATGGAATTTTCATAAAATCGTAAAATTCTCAGAAAAAGTATTTAAGTAGGAAATGTAATTCTAAAAGATAAAGTCTAAAGGACCATCATGAAATTCCAAACAGTTTGAGAATTAAAAATCCGGGAATCGGTCAGCGGCACTGGCCGACACCGGTTTGAAGAATTCAATTTAATCCAAGAAAATCCAGAAAATCACAGAAAATCTAATATATTGGAAAATATATTTGAAACCGAAATCGGTCAATTCTACACATCAGAAAGACTAAATCGAAGAATATACTATGATCGGGCCTTCGGTTCAGACTAGGGCTGACTCCGAGTCCACGAATCCACATCCAAGATAAAAACAATCATATAAGGAATTCATAATACAGAATAAATACAGGAAACAATTCAAAAAATACGATCGAAATCTGAATACGCAACTAAGTACGTATTCCGGAACGGGGTATTACAATCCACCCACCTTACAAAAAATTGCGTCCTCGCAATTTCATTAAGGGGCAAATTGAACACAAAGGAGGACGAAGGCACGAATAAAGGCTTCATAAAACCAAAACAGGGGATAAGATGAATACGGGAAGGACCAGAATGAACAATGAAAGAATGACAAGAGAAAATATTTAGAATGATAATCAACTCAAATACAAGATATGGGGTAGGGGTTACCATGATATCCCTAAGCTCCTGATCTGGATACCGGTCTTCACGTTCTGCTGCATCGCCTGATGCCTCTGCTGCCATGTTGTAACCTTGGCCTCTACCCTGATCTGCTCTAGCTCTCATTTCCCTCTGCTGATGATCATTCCGTTGGGGTGGAAATGGAACTCTTCGATCAACAGGTTCAGGGTTCCTCCTCAGTGGCGGCGCTGGAAGTGCTGGAGCTGGACGTGCTGGGGCTGGAAGAGCTGGTCTGATCGGTGCCACATGTCCAAACTTTTTGTACTGGCAATCCCTGAGCGTATGACTCCCTTTCCCACATGCCAAACATAATCCATTGGCCACCCAACAATCTCTCTTATAATGTCCGGGCCTGTGGCAGAAGTTGCATACAATCTGAGACAGAGGAGGTTGGAATGGTCTCTCCATCATCGGGCCATGAGCTGCCCTATCTGCATTCCTCATCCATTACTCAAAAGGCCTCTTCTTGACCTGGTTCCTCATCTGGATCAATCTCTTCTTCTCCAGTCCACGCTCTACTTCTCGAGCTATGGTGAGAACCTCTGAATAGGTCTTCAGCTGCGGGGCATTAGGAAAATGGATGTCCATCTGCAGGCCCTGCTGAAATCTACTTGCCCGCTTCTCCTCATCCGTCACCATATACGGAGCAAAGCGGCTGAGTCTGAGAAATTCCGCGGCATACTCATCCACGGACTTCACCCTTTGCTGAAGTCTGATAAACCGCTCTTCCATATCTTTCTGAGCAGTAGCAGGGAAGAATCTGCTATAAAAACTCTTGGAGAACGTGTCCCAAGTGACAGGCTTCTCCAATCTTGCCTCCTCAGCTAGCCACCAAGTTCTAGCTATATCCTTCAATTGAATCTTGGCGACCTCCACTTGGTTCTCCTGTGGAACTCTGGCTGCATTCAACAAGTCTGATGTGTCTGTCAGCCATTGCTCAGCATCCAAGGGTTTCTCTCCACCCGTGAATATGGCTGGCTGCAGTCTTCTGAAATCCGATATATTCCCCGGCCTTTGTCCTTTAGGTGCTGCTAACTCTTGCCGGAGAAGTTCTGTCTGCTGCTGCTGGTCTCCATCATCAGCTGGATAACTCTCAGTATATCCACATTCTCTCCCGCTGCTCCATTCAATGCTGGTCCAGAGATGCTACGACCGATCTTCTATCCATACTAAGATGGCTAAAGATAACTGGAAGAGTTGGAAAATGGAAGGATTTCAGGATATGAAGGAAGGAATCAAGAAGAATTAGATGAATCAAGAAGGACTAGATAACTTTGTACATTGTAGTTGGCATTAGCAAATTACTAGAATTTGCCGCATGATTGTACTATAGGTGGGAGAGCCTAAGCTCTGATACCAACCTGTAACGCCCCGATCCACGGATACGGGACGTCACTGCAACGTATATACGTAGGTCAGAAAGTGCCCCCACGTATATACGCTAAGCATAAAAGTACAAGCAAGGGATCAGAGTACAACACAAAGCGTGGTATACATACACATGCCAACATAAAAGGTACATATACAAAGTCATCACAGTGTATATAAACATTACATATTAATATGTCTTTTATCACAACCAAGTCCAAAAGTAAAATATACAATAAAGATACAAAATGCTCACGAGAAGGGTGAAGATCCCGTGAGTCAAAAGGAGTCTGGCACGAAGGAAGTAGAGCTAGTCTGCCTGCTCACTAAAGAAAGCTCGATCTACTGTGGACAGCTCCACTTCGATCCAAGCTTCAACCTGAACATACAAATCAAGGGAGTCAGGGACCTCCCAACAATGAACAGGCTACAGCCAAATGGCTAAGTGACAAGAGTAGAAAGTTAGAACACAAGTAAGGCAGATATGAACAAGTGAATCATAAAACAGGAAATCCAGGTTAAAACTGATTATAAGCAAGATTGATTGTATACGCTTAAGTCACGTCCCATGAGACTAATACATCGAAGGAATAATCCAAACAAGAAACCCTCATCTATATACCTTTATCTCATGCCACAGAAATCCAAGCGTATAGAATCAGAGTTGCAAATCATATGAAAGTCAAACAGGAATACATAACAAGAATACTAAGAATCATAACTAGAAACATAACTGGAATAACGGGAATCATAATAAGTATCACAACTGGAAACATAACGAATCATGACTGGAATATCAAGAATCATAATAAGATCCATAACGGTTATCAATTATTATTATAACTCGTCTAACCCAATATCTAGGTATGTGTCTCGGTATCGATCCCAACCCACATACATCCATATATAAGAAAGTCGAGGGTTGTTATCGGAAGCTGGTGGAGAACTGATATAGCTTCTTATAGTAGTTCCCATACACCTGGGACCAGTTTTGGAGGCCCAAAGTCCCCCTAACAGTAATCTGTGGGCCCAGGTCCCACTAACAGTACCGCCAATAGTCATATTCCCATACTATAAGCAAGATATCATTCCGGCATCCATCACTTCCTCCCATACCCATACAAGTTGTAGCTTATTAAGATTATCAGGTTACGGGAAAAACAGTCATAACAGTAATAGCCCTACAGATTCAAGAGGTGGCCCCCACAGATTCAAGAGGTGGCCCCCACCGTGAGGTGTGGTACTTTGTTCCATGTGGCACTTTGTTCTGAGGGGGTGGATTCTAGAGGTGGCCCCCACCGAGTATGGTGTGGCACTTAGTTCCATAAACAAGACAGGATTCCCGTAAACATAATAATTACAAAGTCAGGTGTATCATGCTTTGTTTTAAAAAGATAGCATGACAAGGTGGTGATATATCACAAGCAATAAAACATAACAATAGATTGATAATAGGCCGGGTCAGTCATGACATAACAATAGGGTCTAGCAAAAGTAGTGGCATGTCAGGTGATATACATGTGTAAAAGGAAACGGGTAACTGACAGGTCTGAATTATGACAAGGCAAGAGAAACATAGAAGCAACGAAGAGTTCAACGACCTCGAAGGGTCTGCCACGCATGGTATACGATAAGGAGTAAGAACATCACTGGCAAGATACAAGTATAAGAATGAAAAAACCAGTTGCATGGCAATACATAAACATAGAAATATGAAGTAACTAGAGGTTATATACTTCAAGTAATAGGTCATGAAGTACAATATACAAACATATAACCGAAGCATAAGATCCAAATTTAATAGTAATTAACTGTAACAGACAGCCAAAGTTAGTCGACTAAGGTCAAGGGAGTAGTCGACTAATAGAAGGGTTAGTCGACTAACAGTAGGGTCTAGTCGACTAAAACTGTGTAACAGAGAGTTGGGTTTCTGATTCAGGAAAAGTTAGTCGACTAGGTTAGAAGGGGTAGTCGACTAATAGAAGGGTCAAGTCGACTAACAGACACTTAAGTCGACTAAATCTGTGACACAGAGAGTGGGTTTGGTTTCAGGAAAAGGGTTAGTCGACTAGGGTAAAAAGTATAGTCGACTAGGGGTCTCAAGTCGACATATTTATGATAAGTCGACTGGGCCGAGAGTTGGGTTTTCTGATTTCAAGAAAAGGTTAGTCGACTAGGGTCAAGGTGTAGTCGACTAATAGGATCTATAGTCGACTAATAAATAAGATGAGTCGACTAAAACTGTGAATCAGAAAAGGTTACGTTTCAATCTAAGGGTTCTAGTCGACTAGTTCTAGGTCAAGTCGACTAATCGTGGTCAAAAACAGAACGCAGAATAGAATTCGCTGGTTGTGTTTGATGGTCTAAAAATGTGATTTTTATGACATATGAACACAAGATATGGAGATACAAGTATACTAGGAATGGAACAGTCTGGTGAGTAAAAATACTCACTTTGAATGGTTTAATTGAGACTCGATGTACTCGAAAGGATCCCAAGGTGGAGATGATGGCCTCAATCCAAAAGTAGTTGTTGCTTGAGATGGAGAAGATGATCTTGGTGTTGCTTTGGGAGTTGGTGGTTGAAGATGAAGACCTTGATGATGCCCTAGATGAAGCTCTTGAAGTTGGTGGTTGAGTTTGAGGTGAAGGGGGGATTTTGGTGAGGGCTTTCTCTTTGATGAAATGAAGAAAAAAGGAAAAGAAATGTAAGGAGTGGTTTATATAGTTTTTGGAATTTGTGAAGGAGTTGTAATTGAGATGGAAGAGAGGGGGGTTTTGTGTAAAAGGGGAAGCATGAGGTGTCACTTGACCAATCATGGCCGGCCAAGTGGAGGGTGAGGTGTAGGGTTAGGTGGAGATATTTTGAGATGGAAGAGTGTGGAGAAAATGGATTTTGGAAAAGATTAGGAATATGGGAAAATGGAAATCTCTTTGGCTTGTGATGGCTTGTGAAGGAAGGAAAGAATAAATGAAAAAGGAAAA